>JACDJE010000100.1:1852150-1888985 GCA_016647715.1 Pavo muticus | reverse complement strand
AGCTCTGATGACCCTGCCAGAGGGAACACGTGCTCCTGAGAGGCTCCTGCTGTCCAAGTTAAGGTTTACATAAGCGGATACGGTGAATCATAAAATCTCCCGATGAATGTAACTGCTTCTCATAATACCAACGACATACGCTTACCCCATAAATCTGTCCACGTTAATGAGTTCAGCATTTCTGATGGCACAGGCTGAGCAGGTAACAGTGACATCAGAGGGCAGGATTGCTACGATACACTCTCGGGATAAGCTATCCAGCACACATGCTGTGTGTGCAGCTGCCCACGGCTGTGCACACCCCGGCCCCACACGGGGTGCTCCCATGGGCTCCCTGCACAGCCCCCCACGCTGCTCCCTGCCTTCACCAGGGGAGCACTCCTCATCCTCACCCGGAGCCACAGAGCAGCTGAACCCCTGAGTAAGGGCTGCGCAGGAGCCCCACGTTCAGCGTTTGAAGTTACAAAGCAGAAAACTCATGCTGCCAAGGAGAACCTCATGAAAGAGCTATCAGGGAGCACTTGGCACAGCTAAAGAAAAGAACAGTAAGTCTGAACCTCTGTGTCATCAATAGGCTTTTTTTTTTGCTGTGCTCACAGAGCTCCAAACATGGCAAGTGATCTCTCTCAGAATGCATACTTCTGCTCTACAAAAAGCAGGTATCACAGCCAAAACACACAGAACTTGAGCATATTCCCCTTTCTAACTGCCCGCTGTTCCCTCTATCAACCACTTTATCATGTAAATTAGTTGAGCTGGAAGGGCTCGAATCCCTTCCAATAGAACATGTCTGCACTGATAAAAGTAACAGAGGCTAAATCACGCTTTCAGGAGTAGGAAAAAAACCCGTCTCATCAGGCAAACTAAAGAGGGGCTGCCCATATGTTTAAATAATGGGCTGCAATGCGTTGTTGCAGCGCGGTCTGCGCGATGATTTCAAAGCACGCGGAGCCACGGCCGAGGCTGGGAGGGGACAGGAGGAGGAGAGCCCGGCGGGGGTCTGCAGCCGTGCCAGGGGTCGGGGGCTGCAGGGAAGTCCTGATGAGTCCTGCTGCTGCTCAGAAGGGAGCAGCGTCCAAGTAAGCATGTTCCATGTGAAGGACATTGCGTTGTCTTTCAGAACTCAGCTGAATAGAACAGGAGCTTTGGGCACGTTGTCGCTCCCCAGTCCTGTGCCCAGGGACAGATTTCTCCATCACCGCTGGGCTACAGCCCCAGCGCAGCACCACCACCATCCCTGGGCTCCTCAGTCCTCCCCGGCTTTGGGGTTGTGACTCATCTCAACCTTTTTGTATCATAGAATCATATCATAGAATGGCCTGGGTTGAAAAGGACCACAATGCTCATCTCTTTCCAACCCCCTGCTACGTGCAGGGTTGCCAACGACCAGACCAGGCTGCCCAGAGCCACATCCAGCCTGGCCTCGAATGCCTCCAGGGACAGGGAGGCATTTCATTCATTTTCCTAAGTCAATGAGGTTTCTGAAACAAGGTTCTGACCACACGTCCCTCCCGGTGTCTATCCCTGTCCCACTGTGCCCTGAGCCCCAGGTCAGCACCACCGTGACTATGCACAGAGCAGTGGGGACGGTGCTGGCCATGACTGCACGGATAAGGCTGAAGACCCCCCACGTGAAGGTCCCACAGCCATCAGCACTGCCGGAGCCCTGCTGAGCCCCCTGGGCACCTCAGGTACGGGCAGACAGCAGCAGCATGGCAGGACGCAGCCTCCTGGAATACAGTGTGACGTCTCCCACCGCGTCAGGTTTCAGTTTGTATCGGGGTGTCGCACAACCAAACCCTCACCCATAACATTTCCCCCTTGTTCTAATGGGTATTTCTGCCAGTTTTCCCAGGCATGAGGTATCGAGGGGAGCCCCAGCCCTGCTGCATGCTGGTGGTGCTGGGGCCGGGCAGCGGGGCGGGAGGACAGCAGAGCTCCAGGCCCCTACAGGCATTCAAATATAAAATCTTATATTTTAACACATTTTGATGCAATTGACTGACTGTTGCAGCTATTCTGCAACAACTGCCCTTTTGGTATTATTCACCGTCTCTTTTGTTTCCATCTCGGACTTACTTCCTCCTGCTGCAAAAACAGTCGCTTCTGATGGACTGCAGCTTCACTTGCTGACCTACATGGAGAATGCAAGACCTACAAGAGGCTCCATCAAAAAATACTTTCCACATGGAAAAAATGCCAAGGTAACCTTTTGCAGTGGAGGTGAGAAAGCCAGTCACAGCCGCTCGCAGCAGTCCTAAGCCTATGGGATAGCCTGCTCCATACGCAAAGCCAGCTGTTCCCTGTGCCAGCAAGACACCTTCTGTCTTATTGACTTCCTTAAAAACTCCAACAATATACACTGTAAGCATCACCTGGAGCCCAGGAGAGGATCTTCACACAGCCCATTTTTAATGACTTAACATTATATTCATTAGCCACTGCTGTCAGTGCTGTCATTGTTACAGAAGATAAGAAATGCTGATGAGATGGCAGATCCTCAGTTAATCGTCTGAACGACAGATCATTATTTGGGAGCAGTGCAGACAACGCTCGTGTTTACTGAAGGCTTCATTTATGCTGCTCGGCCTTCGACTGCTCACAGATAAGAGCTCACACCTGAGCAGGCAGCAGGCTGGGATACCAGCATGCACACAAGGCATTTTTGTGGAAAATGCTGCCCCCCTCGCTGCGGGATCCTCACGTGAGCCTGAGCCACAAAAGCCAAACCAGCTAAACGCACCTGCACTGCAGCTGAACTCCCCAGGTGCCCTGGTGCACATCAGGGAGGGAAGGGGACAGGGGATGTCCCTGGAGGTGTTCAAGGCCAGGTTGATGGGCCCTGGGCAGCCTGGTCTGGTATTAGATATGGAGGTTGGCGGCCCTGCATGCAGCACAGGGTTTGAGCGTGACAATCCTTGGGGTCCCTTCCAACCAAGCCATTCTATGATTCTATGACAGGGGAAAAGGGAAAGGGACAGAGAAAGGAAAAAGGGTAAGGGAAAAAGGAAAAAAGGGAAAGGGAAAGAGAAAAGGAATAGGAGAAAATGGAAAAGAGAAAGGAAAAGGGTGAAAGGCAAAGGGGAAGAAAAAGAAGAAAGAAGAAGGAAAAAAGAAGAAAGAAGAAAAATAAAAGAAAAGGAAATGAAAAAAGAGAAAAGGAGAGCGCGGTGGCCTGGAGATCGAACAAGGCACACGGGTGGTCATGGCTCAGACAAGCCAACCGGATGCAGATCACTGGCAGTGCTCCTCCAGTCCCCTTCCAGCAGAAGAACATGCCCACGGCACGTCGGGAAGCCAGGTTCGTTACGTGCCCCCAGACAACTCCGAGCAGCGCCCAGCATCACCGCAGCCGCGGGCAGAGCGCGTGCTCAGCAGAACAGGTTCACCAGCAGCGGCAGGCCGAGACTTGCTGGAGCAGGGCTGAGCACGGGCTGCCAGCCACCCGCCCTCCCCTCCCTGTTGCCTCTGCGGTTGTTTACAGATCGTGCGGACATGTTTACATATTTATCCTCAACAATGCCGAGCGAATAACTGACACTACATAATTTATTTGTTTAATGTATCCTGTTAGCGCGTTCATGGCTGCCCATGAGCAGGGAGCCATTTCCTTCAATTAAGCCATTGTTCTAACAGATCCTGCAAACAGATCTGAGAAAATTGTTTTGGAGATGGGTTTGAAAATCCACAGGAAACAAAATAAAAGGAGCAGAGCACAACTGCAGCGATTCGTTTAACGTCGGAGGTGGAAGTGCCTGAGCCTCCCAGCACCGACCTACAACTCGATAAAGCCCATATCCCTGTAGGAGCCTTTCCACATTTGAGGTGTCAACTAAGGGCCTGACTTACAACTTTTTCTCAAGCACAAACCTAGGAAAAAGCCTAAAAGGAGAGCAGCAGATGCCCCGCAGCAAGACCTCCAACAGAATGAGCCAGCACCAGCAGTGCACACACACCTTCCCACCTCTGGGTCTGCGACACTGCTCGGGCGCAGGGCTGGAGTCACCGAGTTATCTAAAATCATGGGAACGGCGGAGTATCTCCATTCACTGTCCCCCCTCCAACATTTCATCGTGTGCAATGAAACTAATTATATCTTTTGCAGAGATAAGTGCAGATGTGCAAGAGCGGCACAAAGCCCCAGCACCTGTGGAACAGGTGGAGCCAGTCCTCTTGGGCAAGTCGCGAACAAATGGACGCGCCTGCCATCCTCCCCCTCCGGAGCGTATTTTGGGACAGCAGCTCTGCCCGTAGCCCCAGCTGTCCCCTCTCACGTTTCTCAGCCCCCGGCAGTGCCGGTGGGGGAGCGGAAGCAGCGCATCCCCGGGGAGCGCCGACAGCAGGACGCCGTGCCGTCACCCAGCGCGTGGCTGGCGGTGATGGAGGTGGGGTGAAGGCCTGCAGGCGGAGGGGACGCACTCAGCTGGCAAAGCCTCGCCTGGGGACGCTGCGGAGGTGGCACCGGAGGACACCCGGCTGTGGGCAGAGCAGGGGCAGCCTCCACGCACAGGCAGCTGAAACAAAGGAGGCTGCATTCAGAGATGATGGGGGAAGATAGAGGGGAAAAGAAAACCACCATAGTGAAAGCTTTCTGCTGCTAATTGCGAAAAATGACAGGAAATGAGCGAGATGCCGCTGCCAGGAGTGACGCTCGCGGCGCTGCAGTTGTCAGAGGGTTTGAGATGTGCTCCAACCACAGGCACAACGAGGCCGAGGCTCTGGTGGGCTCTTTCAGGTTTTGCCTTTTCAAAGCAACAGAAACAAACTCTTACGTGACACTGCTGAGGAGTCTGGCATTGCACTCCATTTCAGAGCCATTATAAGACGCTCTAATTAAAGACAGGTCCTTCCTGGGACACACGATGGGGATACCAAGAGCTGCTCGGGGAACTCAGCCACAGAGCAGCGGCTGCAGAAGGGCTGAGGATGCCCACGCTCAGCCCAGGGCTGCGGGCAGCGGAGACCTCCTACAGGAGGACACAGGGCTGTGGAAATCAGCACAGAAGGGAGAATCGTAGAATCATGAAGGCTGGAAAAACCCTCTTAAGGCCACCAGGTCCAACCCCCCACCCCCGCCATGCCCACTGACCGTGTCCCTCAGTGCCATGGGAAACTGTATGAGGGCGGTGGAGATCAAACCAACCACATCCCCATGGCCTACCAAAGGCACAGCTCATCTCACAGCAGAGCGGTGCCTTCCAGTGACGGGAGGAATGCCCACGGCTCACCCGGCCGCAGCGCAGGAGGTCTGCAGTCACCCACTGCCATAGTAGCAGCGATGTTTCTGAGTCAACAGGCGATGTGATTGCCGGCCGGCCACCGAGCCAGCTGCAATGTAACTCGAGCGACACTGATAAGCAGTAATATTAGCCTGGAGAAATGTCACTGGGGTGGGGGGTTCATCTGAACTATCTTTAGCCAGCTAAAAGTTAATCACCTAAGCTCCCTGCACAGTCAGTGGAAAGTGACTGGGACCTCCAAAGGGTGATTCTGGTCTATTCTCGGCACGCCGCTTGCGCTGGGCTGAATCACCCCCTGGGGGGGCCCGCCCCCCATCAGCTGCAAGAGGCACCCTGCCATCACAGAACCACAGGTCACCTGCTCCTGCTGCCTTCAGAGCATGACCGTACCAGCGTTGGCTTTGCAGCTCATCTCCAGAACCACTTAGCTACTGCTTGATCACTTCTCCAAATGGTTGCAGGACACTGCAAGACATCCCCCTCCCCCTGCCATCAACTGCCAGCCGGCCACCCAGCCCTGACCCCTCCAACAGCCCCCACACTGCCCCAGCATCCAAACAGGAATCCTGAAGGAAGCAGTGCCCACGACTCTCCATGGCCCCACAGCCAGGGCAGCCCCACAGCCATCACCACAGAACCTCAGAACCATTTGGGTTGGAAAAGCCCTCTGAGCTCCCCAGTCCACCCCCAGCCCACCCTCCCATGCCCACTGCCCACCTCCCTCAGTGCCACATCCCCACGGCTCTGAACACCCCCAGGGATGTGACCCCCACCCCTGGGCAGCTGTGCAGTGCTGAGCGCTCTCTGAGGAAAGAAATTTCTCCTAATATCCAACCTGAGGTTGTGGCTTTCAAAAACAATTTGCCCCTACAAATCTGTGCCTACTATTCCTGATTCACTCGTCCTTACACACTTGTAAATGGATACCAGCGGACAGCCTCAGTGACCAAGGACGGTCTGACTTCTCCACGGCTCCCCAGATTCCTGTTGCATTCTTCAGGAATGGGCCTTTCTCCCATTGTCACCACGTCCTTCCTTTTGCTCTCTGCCTCTCTCTCTCTTCGCACTTTGGTCCACTAGGAAGCTCCCTGCCGCACCGCGTTGGCTTCTGCTGTGTTTCCTGATCTTCCTGCACAACAGGACGGCTCGCTCCTGAGCTCATAACACATTGTCCTCAAAATGAATCTGTCATTTTTAGCTGGCTGAAGTTATGCTAAATTAATCTCATGGCAATGACAGCATCTTAAGACCAAGCAGTAACTGGAAGCCCTCAGCAGCAAACAAACATGTTTTGTTTGCCAGGGCATGCTGGAGAGCCCTGTTGCTGGGCAGTGCATTCACTCCGGGCCTTGATTCAACTGTGATTCCTGCCCACCCCAGGCCGTGCCATGAGGCAAAAATGAAATACTTCCAGGGAAGTCCCAGCACAAGGCCAGCCTGGAGCAAGAGCTGAGCGCCCATGCAGCCGGTTAGGCCAGAACTGGATGGACCTGCAGCGCTCTGACCGTATCCACCAGCACTGGGTGGGACAGCGGCCAGGCGTGAGAATTGGGTCACCAGGACCCATATAGAGCAGCAGCTCACTGAACAGACCACTGACAGTGAACAGGAGCTGGGCAATTGATTATTAATTAACCTCGAGCAGGGCGATCACGGTTTATTACTTTGGGAGCTGGAGAAGTCACTCAGGTGTCAGAGCCCACAACCCGCTGGCTTGGGCAGCAGGGTACCGCAAGTCCCAAGAGCACTTCTGCTTCTTGGAAGAGGCAACCAAGGCACCCATCTGGGACAATCCCAGCAGTTCCACGCCAGGCTGAGCACCAGGAGCACCAGGAGCACCAGACTTGAAGCACCGCCCTGCCAAGATGTGGATTTACCAAATGTTGCTCAGCAAGAAGGACCAAAGCTTCACAGGCCGTTACTGCAGAGAGCAGAATGTGTTTTATCATGAATCTTCATTCCTCGTTCCAGAAAAATAATGCCAACATCTCTCCAGATGAAACAGAGCATTGGAAAGTACTTGGAACGGACTAGCTAACAGAAAGTCACGGTCCTGAGTGAAACTCAGGAAGTGCTCTCACATTCACTTTGTGAGTTAACGAGCTTCCGATACAGAAAGCTCTAGAACAGCTGTCTACACCTCAGCTTTAAATATGCTGCAGTAGAAAGATGGAAGATCGAGATTCCTGGAGGAAAGTCAACGCTGCGCCCTTTGCATGACAATGAGGAGTAAAAATGAGGTGCGAACACTAAGAAAACCTTAAGGGAGATGAATGGAAGCCTTCAAGAAGCCCGTTTCTGATCCGAAGATAAGCCTCAACATTTAATCTGAAATGCTAACGAGGGAGGAAAGCTGAAGAAGATCTGAGGAAGGATTACGATCTATTTCGGCTCAAGGCGGTTTCTGCAGCATCCTTTCCCCCTCCCACCAGGAACAATGCGCCGTGGCCGCCACAAATCAGTGGGATAAGTGACAGTGCTTTTACGGTGCCACATGGAAGTAACAAAACGCAGGAAGCATTCCATCAGATGTCACTTAGCAGTGATATCACGGGGGAATTTGGGAATGGGATTTGCCTGCATAGCAGGAATTCCTCAGTCCAGGGACAGGGGGAAGCAGAAACAGCAAGAAGGGCAGGATCTAATCTTGGCCTCTTGAATGAACAGGAGAGATTGCTCAGCTCCAGCATCACCTCGGGGAGCAACCACACGGTTTGGCATTTTGTCATTTTACCGAGCCAGCTCGATTCCTTGTTGACCAGCCTTAACCACAAAAATAAGACAGCAGAGGGTACCTCCCCTCCACAGATAACAAAGCGCAAAAGACTGCTGATACACGTACAGGAGAGAGCTGTAGGAGGGACGCCGAAAATGGCTTTTCTGTTGACGTTCTTAAGGAAATAAATACATACCTTGAATGAGTTTCTGAAGACAGATCATGGTTACCTAGGCCATTACAAATGTGAACCCCCATCCCTCCTCTATGTGCCATGGTCCTTCATGGTGCCATCTGAAAGCCAGCCTCCATCAGCGGAACGGCCCCAAGAACTGCTGATGGTATAGATGGGCTGCAGAAAGAACACCCAACCCAGACCCAGAACTGAGGAAAAGGATCTAAACCCCGATTCCAGCTTCCTGTGCTCCACAGGTAACCCAGGTTGTGTTGTTGTCTGTCTGGCTAAACAAGGGAAGGCCGGACCACTTGGTTGTGTGACTACAAGTGTGCTCCTCCTGAGCACATGGCGTGCATGTGAGTGCACAAGTGTGAGAAAGACACTGAAAATTAAGGATGTGATTATGAAATTACCCAGCTGCCCACTCAGACTTAGCAGCACCGGGCGGCACATGATCTCATTTGGCGCATGTGGGCTGGCGCAGAGAGGGCTGCTAAGCTCACACGTGCAGGGAAACCAACTCGGATCCTGGAAGCAACACTGCTAACAAGGCGCTCCACCTAAACTAATTAGCCCTGCCTTTCAACAGGCTTAATTAGGTGGGGCACCATCCTGTGCTGTTGTGGCTAGACAGCATCCGGTGCGGGAGCC
The DNA here is from genome assembly GCA_016647715.1 of Pavo muticus. Taxonomy (NCBI): domain Eukaryota; kingdom Metazoa; phylum Chordata; class Aves; order Galliformes; family Phasianidae; genus Pavo; species Pavo muticus. The sequence goes on along the minus strand of JACDJE010000100.1, from coordinate 1,880,200 downwards.
GGCTCCTGGTGGTGAGCCCGGTGCTGCTGTGCTGCAGTGCCACGTGCCATGTGCTGGTGGTGTGCACTGAGGGGCTCCTGGCCGTGCCCCCAGCAGCAAGCAGGTGGTGGGGGTCTCCCAGCCCTGTGCAAACTGAGTGCCTGCAGCCCTGCTGATGCTCTGACACTCCTTGAGAAACCACGAGCGGAGCTTCACATTGGGCCTAACAAGGAAGGGACTATCCGGGCAGGAGAGCACACAACAACTTTAGTTCAACAAAGGGAAAAAAGGCCACAAAAGATGTTGTTTTCATCCACATACCCAACCGTAGCCATGAAAACAGGTTTTGAACCAGGTTAACCCGGAGATAATAAACCCAATGTTCTGCATATTCTGAGAGTGAGAGTCCTGTGAGCACAGTGAAACAAACGCTGGGTAGGAAATGGAAGAGGAACCTCAGGGATGGTGCCTGGAAGTGCTGCGCCTCATCCACCCAAAGAGCTCCTCTTGGCCACAGGCGACAGATAGAGACCAAATTAATTAATAAACCTTAGCTCTTTAAGAGGAAAACTGTTCATAGTGTTTAAAATGAGGGTCAGAATAAAGCCACCGCAGTGCTGCACGACGTGCCGCTGGTACAATGTGAGACTGCTCACATCAGACCCCTCTGCTCTGAAAAGGTCACAGTTTCACATCAAGGTGTCCTCCCTCGTGTCTCAGTTCGGTTTCCTCAAGGTCTTCAGTAGGAAAGAAGAATGTGGCTCCTGCAAGCACCCAGACACGACTCGTGGGAGCTCTTTAGGCACACACGAACCTTTGTGCCCTCACAGCCTGCTCTTAGCCTTGCAGAGATTGGCCATGCAGTCACCCCTCCTGGTTTCAGCCACCGTGCCAGACATTCAAATCATATTAATTAAAAAACGCAATTAAATAGATTTCTCATGACCTATCTTTAATGACGGAAGCTTAAAAAACTGATTTATTTTGGAATTTTGACCTGTTGTCCTACAATAGATATGTCACGTACCCAAAGGGTACTGAAGTCTACCTTGCTGAGTTACCTTAGTTGAACTTCTGGCCCTTATCTAGCCTCTCCAAACCAATGGGTGTGCCCGTCACCTTACTGAAAGACACAGATGTGGCCACCGTGCATTGAGCAGAGCCACTCGGGCGTGCAGCAAAGAATGACCTGTTCTGACATATTTGGGGCTGAAGTGATACTCTGAGTAAGCCCTATCAGCCCATCTGCAATTGTACTCAGCAGCACCGTGGGATTGCTCAGTGCAGACCGTGGGCTGCTCACAGAGCAGAACCTGCAGAAATTGCTGGAACAATCTGGAAGCACATGCAATTTAAGAAGATGTTACTTAATCCGTGATCCTCCAGCTTCTGAAATTGAGGATATCTCACTGCTGGGCCAATGTCACTCCAGCAGCTCCGTGGTGATGCCCTGGGACCTATGGATTCACAGCGAACACATCCAGACATTAACTCTGCAAACGCCCCACGTCACAGAACTGAAGTCTTCAGACCCGCAGCAGCTGAAGGCAGAGCTGTACCCTCCACCGCACCAACCATTTGCACTGCCTACCCCAGCCAACAGCTGCTCGGGGCTGTGACTCAGCGTGCTGCGTGTTTACCAAACCACACGTACAGCCTTTTAAAATAATCTGTTTAAAATCACAGATTAAGTCCCACGGGTAAAAGGGTGGGGAGGAAGAGGGAGATGCCAGTATCCTACGAACCGGCATCATTTGTTTTGACAGCTTTTAATATTCCATATTAATGGCTTCACGTGCCGAGCTCCACCGTGCCTCTGTGTCACCTCCAAACCGGGGCCATCACGCCCTGGCCACCAGCTCTTACACAGAGGGGACATTTAGGTCGGATGTTAGGGAGAAATCCTTTACTCCAAGGGTGGTGGTCTGAGGTCTGGACCAGGCTCCGGTGCCACAGCCCAGCCACCAGAACACCAAGGGCAGGCGGAGGGTGAGCCCCGGCAGGCTGGGAGGGCAGGTCACATCACTGCAGTCACTGCACTGAGCCCTCCTTTGTCACAACGTATCATTTAAGACCTTCAAAATATATTTACTTAAGGCCTTCAAAATATACTTATTTCAGCCCCTCGACCCGATTCAGGGAAAGCAAAATGTCAGCTAGAGGCACGGCTTGCTTATTAACAGCCCTGGTGAAAATATCAGACTAAATGGACGTGGAAATCGAAATGTTCCCCACTGAAGGTCAGATATGGGCTGTCCTGCTGCAAATTACCGCGGTGGTTCCTCTTTAAGTCTCACGCCCCACGGCACCTTTCAGGATCTCTTGCACAAGAGGCACCTCGTGTTCGCCTTGGCCAAAGTCTCAGCGCTCCAACTAACAGCACTTCTCTGAAGTAATTAATTCTGTCGAATAAGTTCAGTGAAATTCACACGATTTCTGCGAAACATCTGATTTTCAGCTGCCCGGGGCTTTCCATTTAAGGCAATTTGCAATAAAAGGCATTCTAGCAGCAGACTGAATTGACCGCATTTGGATGTGTGACAAAGGCAGGCTCAGAAGGAGCACTGCTGCTGAAAAATGCGGTGCGAGGACCATCGCTGCCCGTCTTCATCTCTCCTGGTTCCTCATCTATAAAGTGTGATTAGCAGATTTTTGGCTCGTACCTGGGGGGGGACGTTCCCGCTGCACATAGATGGAAATACTTCAGAGCTTCACGCCATAAAGCTGAAACCCAGGAAGCTGCTAACAGCTCGTGGCATTCTCGCAACAGGAATGTCGGGAAATACCCTGCCCAAAGAACTCGAACAAAGGTGAAGGCCCAACGTGTGTGCTGGAGGAGGATCTGGATGTAGACCACGGCCCATAAAACACCACCGCTAACACAGCAACCACGCCGGTGGGCTGGAGAGTCGTGTCTGGATTTCTCTTCATCCAGAAACAGCTCTGGGAGGAGGGAAAGCACAGCACAAACGTAAGCACAGCCCGTGTGCTGCTCCCTGCTTCCATCACACAGACAGCGCTCAGAGCATAGAAACATCGGGGTGACCACAACGTGCTGCAAGGGCCACGGGAGGCTGGGTGCACAGCAGCCTCCCTACACAGCTGCCATCCGTCTTCTGGGCTCTGTGCAATGATGCCGACGTAAGAAAGTTTCTGCAGAGTGCGGAGATGGGTTTGGGGAGTTCTCATACGTGCAGATGTTTAATTGCCTCCTGGAGGCGTATACTGACAGCAGGATACTTAGGCTGGAGCGTCCGCTTCCAAAAGCACAGCTTTTAAAGACATTTAATTCACCACTCAGTAACTGCCACTGCTGACAGCTCCCAGTGCACACCAACGCCCAACACCAAAACCCCACACCAAAACCCCATCACCAGGTGCCCGGCCTCGGCCAGGCCCCCACTCCATCCCACGGCAGAAGGCTCTGAGCCGCACACGCAGCACTGAATGAAAGGCAAAAGACATCAACTGCTGAATCAATGCAGCGCCAGATTCCGCGGGTTCCTTTTATGGCTGTTTTTTGTTTTGATTAAACGCCCGAATGCACAACCGAGTCAATCAACATCACCTTCGGACATGAAAATACACCCCGTCGGGACTGATTTAGATGATTTTTAAATCGTGCTCTTAAAAATGTAAATCTCTGTAAGCACACCTACTCTTCCAGCAAACGAAGGCCGAGCAGCTTTTATTAATAACCATAAATAATTAACAGTTGTTTCCTTTCTGCCAAAAAAGCATCCCGATTACGCAGCACTTCAGGCTGTCACTTACAGACACTCTGCACAGAGCAAACAACATCACGCTGAACCATTTCATTAACGACTAGCACAACACTTTACCAGCTGCACCGGGACACCATCCTTACGTAAATAAGCACAACATGCTTTAGCATTAGCAGTCCTCCGCTCCTTCTTTCAGCTCTACCCAGATTACATGTTGACTTTAAAAGCCGTTTTTACCCCCTGTGGTTGCTAGCCCACTGTATAGCTAAGTGGACAGATCGTACCTCTGCTGGGGACGATGGGTGCTCATCACCCCCTGCCCATCACCTGCTGCCCACCAGGGCTGCCATCACCCTCCACCCATGCCCCCACCCACAGACCAGCCACGATGTGGTCAATGGGAGCCTCTGCCCAGCCACGACCCGAAATTCAGTCGCTAACAAAGAGCCAGAGATACTCACTTCTTCAAACACGACGGCGCAGTGGCTGACACTCAGAGCCGGCAGGACAACGCTGTGAACATGGGGACTGCCCAAGGACAGGCTGCTGCTGGGACTCATGCAGGGCATTACCCTGGGAACAGCCCTGCACACAGACACAGCCTCTCACACTCCCATCGCCAGCTGTGTCCGGACACAATGCCGCAGCACAGAGCTCAGCCTCGAGGGAGGAAGGAGAGGCTTATATAGAGCTGCGGGGGGATGAGCCATGGGTGCTGTCAGGAGCCCATGGCAGCTCTCACTAGCTGCAAAATGCCGCTGACATGGAAGCTGAAGGGGCTCAGCTCGGTGGGACAATGAAGAGCCCTGCTCATCGCTCAGGCATGCACTGCCCCGCAACCTAACAAACAGCTCCGCCTGCCAGAAGTTTGGTTTGGGTGCTTTTGTTTGTTTTGGTTTCTTCTTTTTTCTTTCTCTTTTTTTTTATTACAGTCCAAGTACATATTTCTCAAACTCATATGGAACTGATTCAGTACATTGAAGGCTGCGATGTCAAAATCGCACCCACACCAGCTATTATCGTTCTATACAGAAAACAAAAGAAACACAGATTTTATCAACTCTGAGATTAGCGATGGCAAAGTCTTATTGTCTCCACAGAGGCCTTAAGCAATCCCGCGTGAATGGGAGCTGAGTAAAGCAGCACAGGGCTCCCCGGGCTTGACCTGTGTTTAAAGAGCAGAGTGAACACAGGGACACAATGAAAGCACCGCTGGGGAGATCTCCTCATTGCCACCTTGGGCTGGCAGTTGCCTGGATCGTTCACAAAGAAATCATCCATCAGCGAGAAGCCCTTTTAATAACCTATGACTGTTTTAATGGGTTTATGCTACATAGCAGAGCGTGGGATCATCAGTGAAATCACAGAACCACAGAGCCATTCAGGTTGGAAAAGCCCTCTCAGCTCCCCCAGCCCACCCCATGCCCACTGCCCACGTCCCTCAGTGCCACATCCCCACGGCTCTGAACACCCCCAGGGACGGTGACCCCCCGCCCCTGGGCAGCTGTGCAGTGCTGAGCGCCCTTTGGAGCAGAGATGTCCCCCAGCACCCAGCCTGCCCCTGCCCTGGCACAGCGTGAGGCCGTCACCTCTCATCCCAGCGCTGTTCCCTGGGAGCAGAGGCTGACCTCCCCTGGCCCCAGTCTCCTGCCAGGAGCTGTGGGTAGCAATGAGGTCTCCCCTGAGCCTCCTCTGCCCCAGATGAACACCTCAGCTCCCACAGCGCTGTGCCCCACTGTCTTTCTGGGAGCGAGCGGCCCGGGGCTGAGCGCAGCACTGAGCTGCAATCCCACCAGTGCCGAGTGTGGTGAGAAACACCAACCTCAGCCAAAAAGCAGCGCTTTGGCTCCTCAACTCATCCTCACCAACACGCTGCTGCCGACGTACCTGCTATCCCGTCCAAGGATCCCTGCACCCGTGTGAGGATACCCCCTATACAAAGCCCCGCCAGAGCCCCCACCTGACCCGGGGCAGGTGGGATGTGGGCAGGAGTGGGACCGCCCCGCGTGCAGCAGGATGTGTGAGCATGGGGAGCCCCGCTGGCACCGCGGGCGGCAGCTGGCCCCGAGTGACAGGCTGCTGATGGCAGCAGCACGTGGAGCATCTTCATGTGACACCCGCAGGTGGGGCGGCGGGGAAAACAGTTTTCATCTGTTGCTATGGAGCCGCAATCGGCTTGTGTGTCTTCAGAGCCTGCCGAGGAGAAACGAGGGCTATTTTCTTATATAGATGTCATGAAATCTATCCTCGCAGAATTTCTGGAGTCAAAGGCTAAGCAGGTTTGCCCGGATACCTTCTGCTACTTGATCTCCAAATAAATCTAGCCGGGAGACCTAAAACGGGTGTCACTTTTCAGCCGGAGCTGACCACAAAAAATCACTCTTTGGCCTCATTTGGAGTTGTTTACACGCATGGGGGCACGGCGGTGTGTTAAATAAAACGGGGCCATTATCTGCACAGCAACGGAGGCTTAAAAAATTAAGGGAAAAATAAGAAGCCTCGGAATCGCAAAGCACAGTGACTTCGGAGAAACTTTTTTCCCTTATTCTCTCCAATTGCTAAAAGAAAACCTGATGTTCTTCTTTTAAAATGTGCCTGCCTCTAGGTCTTTGGCACAGGTCTGCCGATGGGAGGGCCGGCAATCTATTTAATGACTGCATTGACGTCAATAGCATAACTGAAATACTTACTAAGATGCATGAGTCCAACTTTCAGGGGGTGTGTGTTCGCAGGCAGGAGCAACACACGAAACGGACTTCGTGGGAACGAACTGCCCGGGTAGAGCAGGAGCGGTGCTGGGTGTCCCAACGTGCTCCGAGGGCGCTCACTGCTCCTCCGCTGCAGGGAACCTTCCCAGGTCACTCTGAAACACCTCTGCTTTCTCCAAGCAGCAGGAATCGCTTCACATTCCACAGCCCCAGCATGGCTCGGTCACGTCACTAAGCTGCCAGCCATCTGATTTATTCTACAGTTGCTCGTTTCCAAGCTAGCATCATTATGGCACTGCATTAAGAATAGAGCGCAGGGAGTCATGTTTAGGGACAAGCCTCCAGCACCATGCTGCTATGCACATGCAGCTTTCAGCTCAGCTCCGTGGTGGCTCCCTATCAGAAGCACAGCACCAACTCATCCTATCCGCCTGAAAACCAAGGGATGCCGCAGTCCTCGCTGCTGGCAGCCCAAAGCGTGCCAACAGGACTTCAGCATGAATCATCTCTCTCATACCTGCCCAGCGCCGCTGCCTCGCGAGAGCAAAGCCCCATCTGACTGCACTGAGCTGACGGTGGCTGCAGCCAAGGGCCGAGCGGTGCACAGGACCTGGTCCTCCCGCAGGAGCCGGGTCTCTCGCTCGCACAGGCACCGGTGTTATCCAGTCCTTTGTTTATGCTTCATACAAACGTTCGCGCACGAGTCTGTGTGCATCTTACACCCACATGAAAAATGAAAGAGTACGAGTTTTGGGTTCGTGTAAAGGCATGTGAGCAGCACAGACAAACGTGCGGACGGGCAGGAAAGCAGAGGCTAGGGCACAAGCAAGAAGAATACCGAGCTCTCCCTCCCACCCCCAGAGAGGAACTGTAACAAAGCTTCAATCCCACGAGCCCTGAGAAGCCTGTGTGTGACACAGCCTGAAGTGCCACCCCCCGAAAGCCTCGGGTTGCAAAGCTGATCAGTGATACACCTAATGATATATTATATTGCTAGGTGTATAATTAATGGTGCTGTAATTATTCAGTGCTGAAGGCACCCGAGGGGCAGCAGCAGCAGCTCTGCAGTGCCGCCGGCAGCACGTGGGTGCAGTGACCCATTGCAGAACCAGTGTGCAGAGACGCCCGGAGCTCACGGGTCGGATCCCATCGCCCAACTGCACTCCTGGAGGCTGAATGAGGCATGGATGGCTTAGCTGGGAGGGAACGAGGGTCAGTAAGGAAAATAAGCTCGGAGGAAGGAACAGAACTAAGCAGGGGCTGACAGACCTGCTGCTGGGCATGGGTTTTACTGGCTGAACGGATGGGGCTGAAGACCCTCACGAGTGCCTAGGGTGGTGAGCTGAGAAGAGCAGCACTGAGGGTTGAGCTGAGATCTGAGGAGCACTGAGGTCAAACAAAGTGACTGTGGCAGAGGTCACGTTAAAAGAGAAAAGAGAAGCACACGGGAAGGGAACGTTGTTGCAGAGATGTGCACGGCACTGCTTTTCTACTGCTTATTTCTGTAACGGTGGGAAAGGAGGTGGGGCAGCACCTGTCCCGAACCCACACCTTCATAACTGTGCTCTGCAGTGCTTTGCACAGCCGTGAGCCTCACGGTCCCAACCAGTCCCACCATCCCGCCCAGCTGTGAAGCACAGGAGCTAATTAAGGACTGAAGTGCTTTTTGCTGCCACTTCATATTTCCATGCAAAGGTTCCTTAGGTAACTCACACAAGCACTTTTGTTTGTTCCTGTGATCTGCAGTTATAACAAAACAACAGGAAAAATCTGCCAGGTTTATTTAAGCTGATACCAAGGACAAAACACAGGATGTCCAATGCATATCCCTCTTCCTTTTATGGCTTGGTTATAAGGTTAAGAAAGCTCCGAAACCTTCAGTGACATCAGTGTGGGCTTGGGAACCGCTCTGCCCCACCAAGAGGCTGACCAGAATTGTTCACGGTTTCAAGAAAATGAAAGCAAAAAGAGGAATTTCATCACCCAGCACAGCCCACCCGTTTCGCCATGGGCCTGGGTCCTGTGTGATGCAACTCCTTGGGAGCACACGGGCACATTTGGCTCCTCTGTGTTGCAAACGACTGACAAACCCCTGAGGCTCTGCTGGACCAACCAGCTGGCGTGCATTACTTGCAGTACAAAGCCGAGCGCAGTTTGTGTCCCCCAAGGGTAATTTTATGAATGTACGCTGGTTTGCTTTAAGCCCCGAGTCCTGCGCTTCTCATAACAGGATATAAATCACTCTGCTAACGACAGACAAGAGGAGGCACACGCAGGGCGCACACAGCGATGCCAATCGCTTGTGGTGGTGCATCTGTGAATCAACGTGTGACACGGGAGAGCTAAAATCAATCACCGAGCTTTGCCAGTGAACCCATCTAGGGAGCGTGACACATTTCAGTTCAAGGCGCGTCCTTCTATCTAGGAGGGAGCAACACGGTGTGGCCCAAGTCTAAACCTCACCACTTCCTTCTCCAAAACTTGCAGAGAAAACACAGCATCCCTTCAGACACAGCGGGACGGGGGGTGACGGGAACATCCCTCCTTCCGCTCATACGTTCTGGATCAACACACTGCAAGTAACGCCCTGAGCCCCTTTGCTCTTTCTGCACTGGAACAGCATCTTCCTTGGGAAGCAACCGGCATCCTTGTTCTCTGCTGGGCTGAAACGCACGGCGGCAGCTGTAGGGATGAAGGCAGGCAGTCCCCAGAAGAAAAGCAGTAGTGGGAGGAGAGAGCAGCCCCGCAGCCCCCAGCACGCAGCCGTGCTTCCTCGTGCAGGAAATAACACCACTTCCTATCAACCTCAAGCATGTTTCTTATCATTGCTGCCTGCAACTGTCGCAACGTACTTCAGTTACTCACCTACCCGCACAGCACAGACGCACTAGAACTGTGAGTTGGAAGAACAAGGGCTCGGTTCGTGATGCTGTGAGTGGGCTTCCCAGCAGCTGCTGTCTCCTTCTGGGTCCTCCTGAGCAACACAAGCCTGCTGTGTAGCTGCAAGCACCAGCCCTTTAGTCAGAAAGGGAGCTGGAGTGGCTGCGGGCTCCAGGCATCAGGAGCTGGGGTTACCTGTGGGGTTACCTGTGGGGTTACCTGCAGGGTACCCAGCATCCCTCTGCTTGTGCTGGAAGTGCTGGGCAATAGAATCATTTCCTCAATGTCCACAAAGTGGTAAGAAGTGGAAAGCTATTGTTTCCACAGCAAGCTTTAAGAAAATTCATCTAAAAGTTCCTGGAAGGGAATTATCTCCCAGTTATCAGATTCTGTAAGCAATATAAACAGATCTATGCAAAGCTTATGAAATGTTCCACGAATCCTTTCAAATGGGCCACAAAAGCAAAGCCTCGCTCAGACCAGTGCTGGAAGGGGTGCTTGCTTTGCTCCTGCCAGCCTGGCTCCACTGCTGCTCCCCGGGCAGTGTGCAGGAGGACCTTCACGCCACCGCTGCTCTCTGCAGCCACCATCTCCACATTCCAACAACAAGTTTTGAGGAATCCAAGCCGGAAATCTCCTGGACTGTGCACGTCCCCAGACAGTAAATAACACACAGTGTGAAAGGAAATGATAGTTACCCAGGCTGTGCACGCTGCAATAACATGGCTTTACTCAGCCCTCCTAGCATGGAACTGTAGGAGAGGCCAAGATCACCCCTTACACACCAGCACTCCTCCAGCCACACCTCTCTTGGGGGGGGTAACATCTCCATCAGTGCCAGAAGGGCCAGCGCTCACCCAGAGAGGGTCCCCCCAAGGCTATAGCACAGCATACACACCCACAGGCAGCATGCTGCTCAGGCTGGCAATGCACAGCCCCCCCCACTGCCACTCACCCCCATGGTGGAGCCGAGCCCAGTCTGTGTGCTGCAGCCACTGACCCAGCGTGGGGACAAGGACGAGGTGAGCAGTGACTGACTTTGCTCCCATTCAGTTGCTTACATGTGGTATTTCAAAAGACTGCAAACAAACGTTGAAAGGAAAAACGCACCATTCTAGGGCAGCCTAACAAAAGCCAAGGGAGTTTCACCTGAGAGAGGTTTCTGAGATCGCAGTTTTACACAGATCACACGGAAGCAAACTGAAATAAACAGGATAAACACTACAGCTGTGCCTGAGCCTGTTGGAGGCTGTAGGCTGCTGCTTGCCCAGGCCTGCGCTGCACGGGGACTCGGAGGAATTGCAGTCACTGTGGCCATGACTATCGAACCAAGATCATGTTCTACCTCATGCTAACACGAGAGTAAACACAAACCCCAAACCATTTAAACAGCAGCAACCTGAGCCCGGAGGTGCTCCTGCACTGGTTTTGCAGGAGTAACCCAGAAGGAGCTCAGCACTACACCGGGCTGGGGGAGCAGAGGAGCAGCCACGAGTAAACCCATGTGCAATAAACCTTCCTCTCTGCTGGCAGCTGATTACTGAGGACCCACACATACCTTGCAGGTTCACTCTGGAGACAGGTGGCTGACTCGTTGCAGGAGATCTCCTAAAAGGGATAAAGAATACTCCATCAACAGGTGCTATTTTTACACTTCAAGCACTGCCACTGCTAATACTCATAGCTGAAAGGCTGTTGTCAGGTTCACAAAGAAGCCTAAAACACTTCCAAACCATCAGCAATTCATGAGCAATACAATGTACCTGTTAGAAAAATCCAAACGCCTTGTGTCCCTTGGCTAAGCACACACACACATGTGCTAGAAAGAACACACAACAGAAAAGAAGTGCCCTCATCCCACACTTAATATGCTGCTTTGAGGTCCAGCTATGCCCGGAGGACAGCAAGGGCTGGGTGCTGTGACTGCAGGGCTCACTGGGGCCCCACATCAAGGCCTTCTCCTGCTCATATTTCACCAACCGAGTCTGACCTGGACCCCAAAGCAACTTCCTTTGTTACACCAGTGTGCAGGTACAGGGCTGCAATGGAGGTGTAAGGCTTTACATCCCACCATTAGCAGCCAGACCAGCACCCATGAGCACATAATGAGACGCTGCAGCCGCTAGCGTGAGCTCCGAAACAGAACAGAATGGCATTTCTTGAGTAGGAGCAGCAGCTCTGACCGGGAACAGAGGATTCCAGGAGTGCTGAGAGCTATCTGCAAATTTGGCTGACGTTGAGCAAGCAGGTTGGGCTGGAAAAAATGGTGCAATATTTCTCCAAACGTCAAAAGATTCCATTGTGATGTTTGCCAAATAAAACTGTTAATTTTTCAAGTTGAAACCATCATTCACATGAAAAGGAAAAGAAAGGGAAAGGAAAAAAAAGATAAAAGAGAAAGAAGAAGGGAAAGGAAAAAGGAAAAAGAAAAGGGAAAAGGGAAAAGGAAAGGAAAAAGGACTTCTTTTGTAAAGAAGTTAAAAGGAGATAAAAATCAAAACAGCCCGTTTGGGGTTGAGGACAGTATTCCAGGCTAACCAGAAACAAAACTCAGGGCTATTGCTTCCCAAAGGGGTTTCGGAGAGGTTCCAACTTGAAGGCGGATCCCCCCCAGCCTCCCTCCCAGCCCCAACCTTCTGAGTCAGCCACTGAACTGAAACATCCATTTTTTGGCTGCCTCTCCTTTGAAGCTGCATTCAAAGCCAGCGAGCGGCTCCATCCCGCTGCCACCGCAGCTGCAGGGGGTTCTCCAGCGGCGCTCCAGGAAGGCCAACCCGCTGAGATCTGCAGTGCTGGACAGGCCACAGCCCTGCTTCAGAACCTCGGACCCAGCCTTCCGCCCGCCAGCAGCCCGGAGCTGAGCGGGGCTCCCTTCAGTTTCTGGGCGCTTTCCAGAAGTTCTGCTTTTCTGGAGGGAACTGCGGGCCCCTGATTCTTCGAAGGGCTCAGCCCGCGGTGCGCACGCTGGGTGCTGACTCCTCTGAAAATCTGCCCCGACCTGCCTGCGCCGAGCCTTTGAAAACTGAAATCTTGGAATCTTTGGAAAACAGAAACTCCTCATTAGGGACAGCCAGTATCACAGGAGATGCGCTCCAGGTATCTCCAGCCGCCGCGGTGCAGAGATGTGCCCTCGGGGGGCGGGGAGGGGTGAGCTCATGTTCAGAAGGGTATTCCCCACTGCAGAGCTTGGAAACAGAACAGCACCACTCCCAGCACCCTCCGTGACGTCCCAGCCGTGCCCATCCCGGTTTCTATAGCTGTGAGGGAGCGGGCAGTGAACGGCCATTGATCCACTTCCTGACACCGCAGCCGATGGGTGTCACATGGAGCTGCTGTCAGATCCCCGCAACTGCGTCCTGCTCCACATCTGCCAAACTCGGCCTCTCAGAAGCCATTAATCACACTCTCCTCTTTTCCACTCAGGAAATGGTCTGAAAAACCCCTGATGTTTCCGTCCCCCCCCCAAAAAAAAGTGATTGTTTTTTTCATTGTGTTTTTCCAGTCCCTCAGATTCATACTTTCCAGCATTTCTGTCAATAAGTGAGGCAGCATCCTCTTCTCCTTTCTTGGAACAGCAGGGGCAGAGGAGGGAGAAAGGAGAGGAAGGGTTAAAGAAGAGCAGAGGTTCCCATGATCCCCAGAGCAGAATTTTAGGAAGAAAGGCGCATATCATGAGACATATGATCAAATCATGAGCTGGCAGCACGGCGTAACCCGTCAGGGCTGCTTGGAGACCATTTGGGAAGCTCCGCAGCGCCTGGAAGCACATTCGGCCACGGACTGGGACGCTGGGTGTGTAATGGTTTCAACATTTGATGACTTTGACTCTGGCTGGGCAAATGGCTTCGTGCCTCCAGCAGATCTGGGAATGTTTTCAGGAGGACACTGCGAGATGCCTCTGTGTCCGGCAGGTTACGCCCTCGCTTCCTTCCGGCCCCAAATTCAGATTCCTCATTAGGAATTGCCAAAATAATCAGGCGATTCAAAAGAAGCAAAGCGGAAAAAAAAAAACCAACAAGGAAAGGATCCATTATTTCAGCCATCTGTTTTTCTATTAACCTCCATCTCGGAACGCAGCCATTCATTTCCCATCACATCTTGCAAACAGAAATCAACAGGAGAAAAGCTCCGTGCCCAACAAGACGCCGGCTGTATGGGGAGCGCAGGGCCGCAGCGGGCACCGCGGTGTCCCCAGGGTGCTGCACGCGGTGGGACAGCTCTTCTGGGGGCACGGCGGGGCAGAAAGCGACGATGACCGCTGCGAGCCGGATGGCCGCGAAGCCATGGAGAAGGGACCCCGCGGCGCCCCGCGGCGCGCTCTGGCGGGCGGCTGCGCTTTGGCGCCCCCATGCGGCCCAAGCCGGGACAGCGCCGGTCCCGCGCCCCGCTGCCCGCTCCCCCATCGCCGCCCGCTCCCTTTGGCTCCCCGCTTACTTGTTGGCCGTCCCGTGCAAATTGGTGAGCAGCGTGAAGTTGTTCCTCACGCTCCGCAAGCTGGCCAGCACCTGGGGCGAGCAGAAGGGATTTGTGAGCACTTCTCAAGGCAAAGCTCTCCAAGCCAGCCCCGTGCAAGAGGCAGCAAGCTCCCAACTCACCTGTGCGAAAGGTGTGACGATCAGGTCATCTCCGTGCCTGGGGGGGGAATGGAGAACGTGGCTGTAAGTCACCGTGGCCGGGTGGAAGGACAGCACGCCCATCACTACACGGATGGATGCCCTGCATGGCCTTGGTTGGGGCAGTGCATGGGGATGGCTGTGGGCACTGCTGGAACAGAGCAGTGACAGCCAGGAAACTCAGAGCCAGGGCAGCGCGCTCATACTGCGGTGGAAAAACCCATCACGGCCCGGGTAAAGGTCAGCCCCGAATTTCCTGGCTCTTGTGTCACCGTGCTTCATGTTATCCAAACACTGGATGTTTTCATCGTGGAAGATTTGAGCAGAAGTTCTGAGGGAAGGACAGCACCGCCAGCACCGGGAGGGATTTCTTGGCAACACTGCACAAAGCACTCACACAAGAAGCCTGGGCTCGGGGTGCCGGGGCAGGAGGGATGCTCTGCCACCCCCGTGGGAATTCACCACACCTCCCATTGAGATTCAGGTTTCTGCTTCATGGAAAAAAATGGTAGGGCTTTTACAGCAGCTATGCTTCTTTGTTTAAGAGCGCTTTTTAATGGTGTAATGGTCACTTTAAACTGTGCCTTTTAAAATAAAGGGCTGCAAATCCAGGGCACTCATGGAGGCTTTGTGCTCTGAGGGGTAGGGATCCGCCCAAACCAAGCTCTCTGCTGAATTTTTCACTCCATTCTAGGGAATGACCCACGATGGAAAACAGGACGGTTAAGTGCAATGCTCTAAACAGGGGTAGGTGTGCTACCTACTTGAGAACAGAGGGGATGTTAACCAGGCACTGAGAGCACGCAGGGAAAAGCTAGCATGGAGGGCACCGTGGGCACGCAGTGCTGCAGCACCGTGCTGAGCACGGCCCAGCTCTGCCCACTGCTTTGCACCCCAGGCACCAGCTCCCAGTGGCACTGGGGCCTTCCTGTATTTCACCCCCTGGCTTTGAATGCTCTTCTACTAGATTATGGAGCAAAAGTGAGTGTCTGCATGACGGGATGGGGATGAGGAAGTCACGGGTGGGCAGACCACGGCAGCACCTGTCTGTTGGGCTGTGAAATGTGAGTAGTGCCCACAGACACCTCTTTTTGGGGATTACAGGAAGGCATGCAGAGCCCTCAGCCTCTGCTACTGCCGAATACGACGTGAGCTGAGTTTGTGCTTACTGTTCGCTTGGGAGAGAGGAGTTCCTGGACATGGTCTTTGGTGACAGGTCGTAGTCGCTGTCTGAGCGGTAGAGGAAGGACTCCCGGCGCTGGCTGTGCCCGGGGAAGGTGGTGTGCAGCACCAGCCCTGAGGAGGAGCTGGCCTGGGGGTCCAGCGGGCTGCGGCCGGGGGAAGGGCCATTTTCCACATCGAAGCTGCAAACAAAGCACAGACTGCATCACACATGCCTGCCAACAGCCAGCTTTCAGTGCATAGCAGAATCATTCACATTGGAAAAGCCCTCCAAGATCCCCAAGCCCACCTCCCCCGCCCGCTGCCCACGTCCCTCAGTGTCACATCCCCATGGCTCTGGAACACCTCTAGGGATGGTGACCTCCCTGCACTGGGCAGCTGTGCAGCGCTGACTGCTCTTTGGAGAAGAGATTTCTCCCAGTATCCAGCCTGACCCTCTCCTGGCGTGGCTCTCCCAAATGCTGTGCATTGGCTGCACAGTGTGGATGTGCCAAACCTCACCCACATCCTTGCAAACGCCATGGGGAGGGAAGGCACTGTGCCACACAGCCACACACACTGAGCACACTGACAGTGCCACACTGTCCTCCTCCGCTTTTGGAGAAAGGGTCTGGAATCCCACAAGGTTTATGAGGAGCAGGCATCCAACCACATCTCACATCTCAGCCATCCCGAGAAGTCAGCTGAGCGAATGTCAAACAGCTGTGCTGTAAAACGGAGGTCTGGAAAAGAGAACCCAGGCTGTCTGTCACCGTTTCCATTCTACACCCACTTCCTTATGGTTTCTCAGCTTGGCTGCTGCTTGTGGCTGAGGTCACCTTGGGCACTCCGGCAGGTGACACCCCTCAGAAAGCAGCAACAGACAGACCCGCTGTTCTCTGCTCTGCTGCTCAGCCACACCAAGCACCTCTTGCATTACCAACTGATGACTTAAGGAGCAAGTGATCAGATATGGGTATCATACGCTGCATGTGGCCGTTTGCAACTTGGCTTATGCATTGATCCCTCCGTGCTCAAGGGGCAGGAAGGTGTTTCTGACGGCTCCAGAACCGACTTACTGGGGAGGAAAAGGCAAAGATTGGGCCCCCAGCACTTGTCCAGTCCTCACAGCCACAGGTGCTGCCATGCCAATTGATCCTGCACACGGCTCTTCCAGAGTTAAGAACTACAGGAGCACATGGATTTAATTAACGCAATTAATAACGCTAATTTCCAGTGCAGACATGGATTCCTTCCATGGAAATCCAAAGGCAGGGCACTGGTGTGGTGCAGTGTGTGTGGAGGGGGATCCCTGTACCCATCGAGCTGCTCTGTAGCGTCCGCTCACCCAACTGCTCAGTGCTTGAACCCGGTAGCGGCTCAATTACATTCCTTTCCTCCTTGTTATCTGCTCTTCTACCAACGACAGCTTGAGTACACTTCGTTTCCAGCCACAAGAAGAAACTCAGCTCTGTAACTGCCGTATCTACAACCACCGGCTGATAATTAATCCATCACTATTGAGAAAATTAACTCTGATGACGCAGATATTCCAGACTTCTCCAGCAGGGCTCGAGGAGAGCAGCCCCTCTCCTCCTTCCACTGCAGCCCTTAAGAAGCAGAGAGCAGGGCAGAGCAGGGCAGCAGGTGGCAGGAGTTAGCTGCAGCTGGCTGCCTGTGCGCCCGAGGGGCACCTGCTAAAGATTTCATTGCGGTGCAGATGAATGGAGGGAACAGGCAACAACGTGCCGGGAGGAATCGCGCTTAGCACAGCCTGGCTTCATGCACACATCTGGAAAACAAACGAAATGACTGACAGCAACCCTGGCTGCCCGTGTTCTGCAGTCTGACAGCAAAGATGAGTCTGAGTCGCTTGGCAGTTGGACGAGGTGATGGTAATGGTCCTTACCAACCCTCATGGTTGCACAAGTAGTCAGTGCAAACCAGATCCAGATCATACAAAACACAAAGACCACGGTGCTTGAGCCTGCTGAACCAGGCAGGGCGCTGTGGTTTGCCCAAGGAGGCTGTGGATGCCCCATCCCTGCAGGCATTCAAGGCCAGGCTGGATGTAGCTCTGGGCAGCCTGGTCTGGTGGTTGCACATAGCAGGGGGTTGGAATGAGATGGTCATTGTGGGCCTTTTCAACCCAGGCCATTGCATGATTCTATGACATGTAACACTTTGTTACATTGAAATCTGCACCAGCACGACTGCTGCTCACTGCTATCTGATTTTCTGCACCTGTTTCCCATTACCGCAGCAGCTTGCTGGTTTCTCTAACAGATCCTTCACGCATAAAGGACTCGAAACCACTGGTGCTTCAGAGCCCAGGCCTGCAGGCTGTGCAGGCACGCAGCAGTGCGTCCTGCAGTGCTGCCCAACGCCGTGCCCAGCACTGCAGCCCCTGCTGGGCTGCGACAGCCACTGAGAAGCACACGAGGGAGGCAGAAAGCAGCCTGGGCTTTCTTCTGGCACAGAGCCTCCAACAGCCCTAATCCTTTCATGTTTAGTGCAGATAAGTTGCTTGACGTTATCCTGTAACAAGTTAATGCCACGTGGTTGGTAAAGTCCCCCGGAGAAGAAATCCTGAATTTCAAAGGCCGGCTGTTATTCCTCCCAATGCACATCCCGGGCTGCTTCATCCTCCTCGTTGCTGTTAATCCCTGCTAAACACAAGGCGTAGCCCCACACAGCAGGTACACCCCTGCCTCCACTACCACAGCTGGGAAACACAGACGGGTGTGCACACAGTGGGTGTACACCCAGGTGTGGGTGTGCACACCAGGTGTGTGTGTGCGCCACAGGTGTGTGCACTGCCACTCCTTGCACAGGCAGCAATGTTACTCCCGAAGGGCTTTTCTGTTTCCTCCCAAAGGCACTCTGGCATTAAGAGATGCAGCCAGCCTTTTCACTTGGCTCATAAAACAATTATTTGACCTGATTTTTTGATTTATTTCTATAATTGGTGCCCGCGTTCCTGCCAGCAAAAAGACAATAAGATGTTCTAAGATGGTATTCAGATCATTAAATCCCTTGGAAGCTCAGCCCTCCCAAATATAATTAATCTGGTTGGTTACATTTCAGCAGGATTTTACTTGCTTCACATCTTCCAATCACAGCACTCCTGTTCTCTTCCAGCAACAGCACAAGACTGTGCACAGCCAATGGCCACATCCACCACCGAGCTCCTCACTGCACCGGGGGAGGTTCAGACCAGAAGGAAAAAGTGCTTTTCCATGAGGGTGCTCAAACACCAAAACAGGCTTCCTAGAGAGCTGGTGATGCCCCTGCTGGTGTCCAAGGGGCTTTGGATGACATCATCAATAATATGCTTAAACTTCTGGTTAGCCCAGAGGTGGTCTGGCAGTTGGGACTTGATGATCTCTGAAGAAAGTCCCTTCCAAAGGAACTACTCCATTCCGTTCCACTCCGTTCCATTCCATTCTACTCCATTCTCTTCCACTCTACTCTACTCCATTCCTTTCCACTCAGTTCCATTCCATTCCACTCCATTCCCTTCCACTCCATTTCTACTCCACTCTACTCCATTCCATTCCACTGTACTCCATACGCATGCTGTGGGCTGATCCCTGCTTCCACGTGTGCTCCATGGGACGAAGCCCACAGAAGTGAGGGACGGTGCCAATGCAGCACACTGAGCACCTGCAACCACCGCAGCCCTGCCACAGCCACGCTGCTTTGAGTGGTTTCACCAGCTACAATAAATCCATTGGCATGAGCAAACACGTAGGCTTTCCCTCAGCCTGTGGCTTTAGCAGGTACTGCTCCTTCCTCAGGATGCTTGAAAAGGGGGAAAAGAGACCAAGTGAAGGGTAAAAAAGGGAAATCTGTGCTTGAAGTCATACACTCCAGTAAGCACACGGATAGTGGGCATGGTCGGGATGTGCTGAGGGTTAGACTCGGTGATCATGGAGGTCTTCTCCAACCTGAATGACTCCATGGTTCTGTGACTCTGGATGGGCAAGGTGGACCACCAGTAGAGCCAACTGCAACCCCACGCTGCCTCCAGCTGCTCCTGCTCAGGCCCACAAAGCCCGCTGGCACGGAGCTGTTCTGCTGTGGAAGCAATAGCACACTGCTGGCACCCCAAGTATCACCTAGTAACAATGCCACTTCCTCTGGACATGCAAATCTTCCCCAGTCCTGCTGCAGGGCTCATTTTGATCTTATTTAGCGATCCCTTTGAAGCCCTGCCCCATGCTGACAATTACTTGCTGGAGACACTATTCCAGAGTCACTTCAAATCACAATGCTGTGCTGCTCAGAGAAACAGACGTGGGAGCACAGAGGAAAATAGGTCCTGCATGCTGGAAATACTGAATGCAGCTATAAGGCATCAAGGCTAGTAATGGCAAACAGTGCAGCAACACAGCCATAAATACTGGGGGATTAGGGAAAAAATAGTGCTTGCTGCCTCCAATTGTCATCTAATAATGCAGGAGGTGAAGTTTTCAGCGTGAATAAGCATATAAGTGTAGGCATGGCACAAAACCACTGTATCTGACTGTGCTTCAGGCGCAAGTCATCTTCATAAATGCTTCGTTCTTCAGCTAATAGAATTCAGGCATCCTGAGAATTTACTGCATTCAGGGAGGGCTGTACTGAGCTAATGGAGGACAAGCTGGTGGAAGTAATCAAGGTCAAGAACGGGCCCGTCTAGAAAGAAACTGAGAAACTGTGTGCAAAACCAGAAGATAGTCAGCACAGATGAGTTACTGCAGAGGAGAAAAAGAATGGTTTGGCTTCTCTGATGGAACACAGGAGAGAAAACATCCAGAATGAGTGCTAAAGTCTGCGCAAGAAAGGGAGGCAGGCAGTGTAGGCAGTAGGCAGGCAATGCAGGCAGAAGGCAGGCAATGCAGGCAGGCAATGCAGGCAGAAGGCAGGCAATGCAGGCAGAAGATAGGCAATGCAGCAGGCAATGCAGGCAGGCAGCACCCTCCATGCAGATCATCTGCATGTGGCAGACTGCTGTTGGCTGTGTATTTTAAATGGGAGCGAGGGGCTGAGATGAGCAGCCTGCTGGAACACCAGCCGGGCACCTGCCCTTCCCAGCCCGTTTCTGAAACTCTGCCCCTCGCTTATTGCTCTTTTGGTGAGCTCCAGCAGAAATGGGGTTCGTTTCTCCCCCTGAGTAAGGAACCTGCCAGCACTGAGCCTTGCTCTGAGCGTGTTTATGTGCCCTGAGTTGGACGGTGGCCAGGAAAGCAATCAGTCACGGGGCGAGCAGCCGTCTGCCAGCCCCAGGGAGCGTCTGGGAAAGACGAAGATCACAGGCAGCGGGTGGGAGGAAGTCGTGGGTATCCCCTCGGAGCGGCCAGCCAGAGCAAATGGCAGCAGGGGTATTAATAACCTGGCGTCAGCACGCGGAGCATCTGACCGGGAACATCAGATAGCGGGCAGATACGGAGGGCCTGCTGGCAAGTCATGTGAAGGGCGAGTGAGATAGCAGGGCGCTGGGAGACGCGGCGGGGAGCAAACGGACGTGTCAGGCCCTTCTGTTCCTAGCAGAGCCACCTCTAAACACGCCGTGGGTTTCATCTTCTGCTACTTTAAATGGTCAAGGGAGGCTGCCCAGCATGCACAGCTACAGAGACGGAGGAGAAAGCAGCGTGTGTCACGCTGAGACCTTCTGCACGGCACCTGACGTCAGCAAGGATTTATTGCTGGATTTGCAGGAACACAGCCTGCTCGTCGTGGCTTCAACACCTTCCAGAGCACGCTCGGGCTGTCAGCCTGCTGTTGTAAGAAATGCTGAGATGCTGCAAGAACGGTTCTCCACGGCTTCATCTATCTGCCAGCTTCCCGTGCTGCTAACTAGCTGCACACCGAAACCACTGCAATGCTGCCTACCTTTCTCACACCAGCAGCATTACAAGCAAAGCCAGAATGACTCCCCTCCCTTCACTTTAATTCAAGAAAGCAGTTAATTAAGCACAGCAGCTCGTCACAGAGGTAATGTGCAGGCAGTGCCCCTTCCCAGGCTCTTGGAGCACCACCCAAAGGCCTCCCTGAGTGCTGGAACCCCCCCAGCACAAAGAGTGCTCAAGGGCAGCATTCAGGCCCAGAGGAGCTGCCCTCACTCATCACAAGAGCCTGAAATTCTCACTGCAGCCTAAGAAAGGGGAATCACTTAGCACAAATAAGAGCTCTTTTTAAACCACTGATTAAATAGATATTCACAAGACAGAGCACAATGGCTTTGATGGAACCACTGCAACCTATTATATAAATCCTCATTCATGCCCATGAGAGCTTTCCCTTTTCCTTTTTAATAACAGAAGAGACACGCAGCCACGTGAAGGCGGCTACGGGGCTCACAGATGTGGGGCTGCTGTGCTCACCCCGCACCACGCAGGGCTCCCGCTGGGGGGTGGCTGCACAGCTTCTCCCCATGGCACGGATTTGCTTACAGGGCGCTGCCAGGGCCACCTGAGCGTGCAGGTTTGTTGCTCAGCACGTGACTTACCCTACCCTGTGCTGTTACACCAACGTCAAACCTGACTGAAGGCAATGCTTTTGTTACAGCTTCGGCAATTTTCTGCGGTTCCTCCTGAGAACAGACTTATTTATTTCTGTCAGAATCCACCCTGTAACACCTTCAATCCGAAATGAACGTATAACATGGCATCGGCCATCAGCCGGGCTCGTTAGCAGGGCTTGCTCTGCTGGCTGGGACACCTGCAGGAGGTTGAGATCTCCACAGCACAGTTCTGAAAGCGCTGTGCAGAGTCACTGCAGCAAAGCAAAAGGGGTCAGCGTGTTCTCCCAGCCCCGCTCCAAACAATTTACAGACGAAAAAGCAGCAGGCAGCCTTTTGTGACCGCAGCGAAACGAGGACGTTCGACTCACACCCACTTCACAACTTCCCTCGCAGCTGCCTCTCCATTCAGCTCATACTCCTTCTCTAGGCTTTCAAGGATGCCTTTCCACGCATCCACACCACCACAGACGCAGCATCTCCTTTCTTCCAATGTCCTCCATGTGTGCCTACCCACGCTGGGCCTGGGGACCCAGCCCACCGCAGCCACAGAGCGGTTGGGTTGGAAGGCACCTCAAAGCCCAGCCAGCTTCAGCCCCCGTGTGATCCCTGAATGTCCCCCTCACCGGCAGCCTAAGCCCAGTTTCCAGACAGGACTGTTCAGGGAAGAAGCGATTCAGCTTAGCTGAGCTCACACTGCTTCCAGTGGTGTCAAAAAAACCCATGGAACAAAAAAAAGAAGAGCCCCCAACACCTGAGTGCCCACCCAGGAGCAGCTTCTACATCGAGCCAAAGTTGGCAGCAACCAAGCAGACATGACTGAGTCTTCAGCATCCCATGACTGTGAGTGCCACATCTAGCTGTACAAATACAATCCCAAACACAACAAGCCAAAGCCTTTAAAAACGTTTGTTGCTAAAAGGTGTCCAAAGAGATATATCCCCTACTTGCAGTCAGAAGCTGCTTTCTCGGGACAGTTTTCTCCTCCCCAGTATTGCCAACACACTGTGTTGTCAGGATGGCATCCAGGCACACTTCCCGCTCACTCTGAGCTCTATGGCACACTCAGCGATGTGTTGCTGCCTACACTGAAGGTCTGCTCCTTCTCCTCCCGGTGCCACCCAGCCCCAGTGGCAGGGACATGGAGGAACACCCCTTGTCCTACTGCCATCCACCAGGAGCGGTGCCCCTGACAGACCCACATCACCGCTGCCTCTGTATCTCCAGGTTACATCTCCTCCCAAACCAGCTAAACCACGCTTAGATGTCCACTCTCCTGCTAAGGAAGGGAGATAAGTCAGACAGAAATGTCAGAATGCAGCGCAGAATAACGACTGAAATAAAATGACGTACGACTAGTGCAAAAACCACGGACTGGCGTCAGGAATGGCACGGTGACATTTGATTTAGAGCTTCCCAGAGCTTTGCTTACTTGCCCTTCCTGTAACTTTTGAAATCCTGTGCTGAGCTCACAGCGCAGTTCCGAGGAACAGATTATAAATAGAAGGACAGAACTTGCTTTCTCCTTCTAAAGAGAGATGAGATCGGAGAAATTCCCTCTCGCTGGCTCTGCAGCAAACCTGAGCTCAGCCTCAGGGCAGCGCTTCAGCACGGAGGGCTGAGCCACCCCCTCCCCATTTTCTGGGCAGGTTCCTGCTGGCCCCCACCCCGCAGGCACTGCTCATTGTGGGAAGCAGCAGCAGAGCAGCTCCTTGCTCATGGCAGTCGAGGAACCCAGCAGCAGCTTGGTTCTACGATGATTCTACCCCAAATCCCTGTTTATAAACGGACTGAACCGGGGAATCACATGCTACGCTGTTTTGCAGAGAAGTTCGTACAGTGGCATCCAGAAAGCTGTCTGATTAACTGATAAGGGAAAACAATATGTAAGCCAAGGAGGATTTCATCTCTTGGTTCTTGCATTAAGTCATTCCGAGGTCTTAATTTCCAAACACAGAAGCGTTCTGAGAATGTTTTGTAATTACAAACCAATCAGAAAAGCCATCCAGGAGGAATAATTACATAATTTCCAGCTGAACTGGGAGCGGAGCAGAACTCGCAGCCCAGAGAGCAGCAATAAATAGCTCCCGGTATCATCGCTGCTGCTGCGGCCCATGACTCACCGCTGTCACTGGGATCCCATCCCAGAACAGTCACGCTGCTTTGTGCGCTGCATGCAGAATTAGCCACGAGGGACTCGCTATTAAACGAGACAGATTTGGGGCTTCAGGATTCATGCGGTCATATCATAAAAACAAAAGCTGGTCAGTATTTTACGGGAGCGCATCTCCCCTCCGCCAGGGGCAGTGGTGCCTGCACACCA
The DNA here is from genome assembly GCA_016647715.1 of Pavo muticus. Classification (NCBI taxonomy): domain Eukaryota; kingdom Metazoa; phylum Chordata; class Aves; order Galliformes; family Phasianidae; genus Pavo; species Pavo muticus. The sequence goes on along the minus strand of JACDJE010000100.1, from coordinate 1,856,306 downwards.
AGCACGGCCTTCGGGTAGCAGCCTGACCAGCACGCCGCCCCTGGGGCACGCTGCAGCTCCCACCTGCTGCCTGCAGACACATACTGGTGCTTCCAGCAAGATGTGAGCACAGCATCTGATGCAGCTCATGGAGAAGACAGGGGTCACCTGCTTATGGCAGACGTGAGAGCTACAGCTGAACTAAAGCCAACCGTGTGCCAGCTTGGCGGAGCCCAAGTCAGGTGTGCGACAAGCAGACAGAGAAGCTGAAGTGTTCTGCTACTGCAGGAGGCTGAGAGCCTCAAGAAACCCACTGCAAACAGCAATGGTTTGCTCTACTAACCCACACATGCTGGTATACAGCACAGGGTGGGTTTGTGCTTCTGTGCCGCACCTCAGCAGGGCTGGTTTGGGAGTCCTGGCAACCAGCAGCAGGCCTGGGAGCTGTGCAGGTCTCTGGGGACGCCCCGCAGGGCTGGCACTCTGCAGGGACCCTGACCTCATCCTCCCCTTCGTACCACACACATCTCTGACCGCAGACACATCCCTCATCTCACACAGCACTTAATGGAAAGCTCTTCAGGACCGTGGAAGTTTACTTCTCAGCTGAAATTCTCCCTGTCCTGCTGCACTGGAAGATGAACAGTGCTTACAAGTGACGTCGCTTTTTCACATTTTTTCCACGTCAGATTCACTGCCTATTCCCACAAAGCGTTCTCAGCTCTGTCTGAACAGCACGGGGAAGCAGTTAGCAGCCCGCCACCATCCCTCAGCCTCCTTCAGACACTCTCCTCCCCAGGTGCCCCTCTGTGCCCACACCCCTGGGTCCCCCCAGCTCCGGCACAGCAGTGAGCAGGTGTCACCACCCAGCCCCATTCACCAGCCCTTGACCTCACTGTGCGCTGCTGCTCTTTAGCTCTGAGACGTTGTCAGCTCAGCCCAGCCGGAGCCACACTGCTCTCTGTTGGCTCCTTCACAGCACCATGGATTTCCAGAGTGCCCCCGGAGCCCTCTGCGTCCCTCCGCCGTGCGATCCCAACGTCGTTGTTTATCCCCTGCTTCTCTCCCTCCTCGCTGGCTTGGCAGCACTCCTCGCTTTAGCGGCATCTCTTCATTTAATTAGCTCGTTGTTTGTTTCGTTTTCCAGATCATTAACAAAAAGGTTAAATAAAACCATATGCAGCACAGCAACGAGACACCAACCTTCCCAGCGGATGACAGCTGACTTAACCGTGGTGAGCTTTGACATTTTTACTCTTATTTTTTGGGGCTTTTCCTTCAGCAGAGGGAAATTCCAAACCCACCAACCACAAATGCTGCCCTTTGCTCATGCTTGTGGTGGTGGGCCCTGTTGCAGAGAGCAGGGAGCGCTGGGGCTCATGCAGGTGGCACAGGTAGGCACGGGAAGCGGGAAACGCCTCTTGATTGGCTTTTCAGGCTGACAGATCTTTATCATTTTCACTAAATGTGCTGTATTTGCACTTTTTTTCCCTGCTTTTTCTGTACTCCAGCGCCCAAAGTGCTTTGCTTAAATCACGGAATCACTGAGTTGAGAAAAGACTTCCGAGGTCCCCAAGTTCAGCCCCAACCCACCTGCACTGTGCCCACCGGCCACACGTCATCAAACACTGCATTTGTGTGCTGCAGGTTGGCACGTCCTCCAGCTTTGGGGAGAGAACCTTTCCTAGAGAAAACTTCCCAGAAGACCACGGGAAGATGGGATTTTTTCCCCGCTGAATGGCCAACGTGGGGCACAGCATGCGGCACTTCATTCACCGCGCCGTGCTGGGGAGCTGCAAGCAGCAGCAGCTCTCTGGACAGCCCAGGGGCAGCTGCTGAGGGCCTCCCACACCTGCAGCACAGCACGAGCTTTGTGCCAGCCGGTCAGGCAAACACGGAATCAGAATGAAAAGGGAAACGCTTCGCCTTCCAGCACAGAGCCTTTGTGATGTTCCAGAGCTCCAGCACAGCATCCGCTGCTCCGCTGTTTGCTGTCACACCGGCGTGGGCACGGCAGGAGCATGCACTGCTGCCCCTGTGAAGCTCTGGCTGCTGTTTCTACCCTTGTCTTTTAGCAGGCTTGGGAATGCAGATTCTTGTTTCTCAGGCTTTATCGGATTTCCTGCATAAACCTCTTTTTGCAGAAGTTAATAACAGGGATAACCATTTCTCATAGCTACAGGCGCTGTGAAGGGAAGTGCTGGTCCCTTCTCTGCTATGGTGGACAACGTGATGGCAAAGAGCAGGCTTGGAATCTGCACTGGCTGGCACGGATTTGGAATTAACAGTCATGCTAATTATCCCTCTGCTAGTAAAAGCGTCGCCTCCTGTTGCATTCACATCGGGCTGCTCTTTGGCATCTCTGTAGTCCTTCCAGTTTATCACAGGTGATTCCTCCTGCTTATTGCAGCTGCACTTTTACTTAATTAAGTACCAGCTCCGTAGGGGATACGGAAATAGAAAGGCCACAGCATGATGGGAGAGAATGCAGCCATGTTCTCAAGGCCCATGCTGACCAAGGGCACTGCAGGGGCTTCTCAGAAATGCCATTCCTGCACCACAAAGCTCCTCATCGTGTCTTTACAATCCCCCCACTGCAGTGCTCCTGCTTCCCTTAAAGCTGTGCTCTTAGGCACAGAAATGAAAAAAGGAATGTTTAAAACGAGATGAGAAGCGAATGAAGGGAAGGGTCCCAAACGCTCAGCAGGAAACCAGCAGCCCGACCTATCTGTGCCTTCCTGCCCTCATTTTGTTCCAGCTGTGCCCTGCAGACGCCGCCCTGCTCTGGCAGCCCGTTCCATCGCGGTGTGACAGCCCACACCACCCCGGTGTGACACCGCTGTGCAGAGCAGGAGCACAGCGTGGCACTCAGCACCCCGCTGAGCTGCGCTGACATCCAGGACCTGTTGTTACTCATCCTACACAAGGCTGTAATAATCACTTCCTATCAATCTGACAGTGGGACATGAAAGCAAGCTCAAGAATGAACCAAGGTGGGACCGCATACAATCCGGTCCCAGCTCTCCAACAACCCCAGTGCTCCTTCTGGAGGTGTCTCTGTCATTGCACTCAACAGGAGGAAGCTTCTCATTTTTTGGCCTAAATTCCAGCCTCCCCTTGCAAGGCTCAGCCTGCTGCCCCAGAACCATCACAGGATCATTAAGGCTGGAAGAGACCTCTAGGATGACCACGTCCAGCCACCAACCCACTGCCACCATGCCCACTGGCCACATCACCCTCACACCGCCACGCACACCCAGGGCACATGTGGGCCACCAACCTTCAGCTGGCATCTCCACGGGAGGGGAGAAGAATCAGCAGAGCCCTGTGAGGCAGGACAGCCACCGTGCCGAGAGACCAACCTGCCCCTGAACGCTGCAACATGGAGCTGGAGAGATGGGAAGGGGGACTTTGTACTTGTTATAGGTACATACATGGACATACACGCACACGGGAGCTTGGCTCAGAGGAGCATCCCACCAAAGAAAGATAGATTGTTTCCTTTGGAGCCTGGGGAACAGGGTCAGCAGCAATGGAGATGGCTCCAGGATGCCCAGCAGCCCCTCAGAACCCTTCCCCCAGGCTTTCCAACAGCAAAGGCACGCGCTTGTCTCTCCTTGCATCGCTCAGAGCCAATTAAACGACAATTATCTCATTGTTAAAGATCACGCTTCAGCCAGGCATTGTCTTCGCTGATGACACATTCTAACAATGCGTTCTTTATGCTTCCTACAGCCATTTGTGAGCCTAAGAAAAATATTTGACTTTCTCTTTCTAAACTGTGCCTACAGATTTCTGATCTGCTTTTCGCAAACACACTCTGTGCACAGAACTCAACTCCTGGCTGAGGATCCCAGCTTTCCATTGGAGGCCAGGGAGTTCACACACCAAGACAAAAAAAATGCCATACCTATGGGCATCCGGAGCCCCACAGAAGCAGGCATCCTACAGGAGAAGTGGTCTGCCCATCAGTGGACAGGGCTGACCCAGTACCGAGGGCTCTGAGCCCACCCTGCCTCTCACTGGGATGGGCAGACAGGGGCAGCCATGAGCAAGGGGCAGCTGAGTCCTGCCGTAAGCACCAGCTGAGGGCAACGCCAAGTTCATAGAATCATTTGGGTTGGAAAAGCCTTCCAGGATTCCCAATCCACCCCCAGCCCACCCCCCCCATGCCCAC
>JACDJE010000100.1:1624430-1850211 GCA_016647715.1 Pavo muticus | reverse complement strand
CCTGTTAGCAAATGGCTATTGGGTTTTAAGGCACTGTTCAGGACTCAGAGCCTTGCTACCTTTATTAATACACACGAGTAAAGAGCTATAGCTTCATGAAAGAGCCTGAAGCAGAGGGGACAGTAGCTGAACTCATTATCAGCAATGATATGAATAGTGAGAATTTATCCTATGTAAGAACAGAATATGTCTGTAATTGCAAATATCATCTCTGAATCTCCAGCATGTTGAATTCTCCATGTGCCCGATATTGTCACAGGGTGCTACAGAGACCACGCAGATTACCTGCAATGTAAGGACACACAGATCACAGCACTCGCCAACTTCACACCTCACCTCCAAAACCAGACCCTTGGCTACAAAAGCCAAGTGTGCTGGGGAGCAGAACGCAGGACAAAGTGCAGCCCTGGGGGCACAGCCCCAGCCCCCCCGTGCCCATCACCACCAAATCAGGTTGCCCAAGGAGGCTGTGGATGCCCCATCCCTGCAGGCATTCAAGGCCAGGCTGGATGTGGCTCTGGGCAGCCTGGGCTGGTGGTTGGCGACCCTGCACATAGCAGGGGGTTGGAACGAGATGAGCATTGTGGGCCTTTTCAACCCAGGCCATTCTATGATTGTATGAAGTCGGGGTGTCAGCACTGAGAGAGCCGAAGGAAACACGCAGTGAGCACTGCAGGGATGCACAACTCGGGGAAGGCGTGTGTGCAGCCAGCGGCCCCGCTCAGCACACGCAGAACTGCACAACCCTGAATGCAGAGCCGCACACTTCAGAGCCCTCCTGCCCACCAGAACTGCCCGATCCGGGCAGAACAGAACAAGTAACACTCACCAGATCCACGAATGACGGCGACTACGTGCAACGTTAACATTCAACATCTTCCACGCTGGCGTTTCTCTCCTTGTCGCCTGGGCGCGCTCAGCGCGTTCCGCGCTCGCCCCCAGCTCCCCTCGTGCTGAAGTTGTACCAGCAGCACGCAGATACCTCCACGAGTTTTTATTCTTTCTGATTACGTGTCAACTCCCATTTCAGGGTGGAAGTCACTGCGTACACGAATACAAACGACTTGGCAATCAGACCGCAGGGTGCCGCGGAACAGCCTCTCCAGACTCCCATAGTTCTTCATCTCTATCAGAAGAAAAAAGGTCTATTTCTGGCAGAGCCCAAACTGCAGCTTCCTGCTCTCGTTTGTATCATCCCTTCCAGTGACACTGACACAGAGGAAAGAAAAGCAGCAGCGGGTGTTCTCCAAACTCCACAGACATCCCCACGTTCCTGTTTATCCTCCCCAGCTCACACTCATCGCTCACTCAGCCGCCGCTGAGCCCAAGTTTCCGATGCTCCCATCTCCTGTGACACGCCGCAGGGATCGCTCCTCTGTGACAGAGGCCTGGGTTAGCACCGGCAACAAAGGGCAAGCCTCGAGGACGGCTCCCAGTGCCCCAGCGGCGCCTGGCCGGCCCTTGGCACAGGCAGCGGCACGCTCTGCTCTGCTCCGTCGCTGGGGGACGCGCCCGTGCTCAGCGCGGAGCCCCGCTACCTGCATCTGCTTCTAGGAAAACGCTCCGAGCAGGTAGGTCTGCAGCCGCAGCCGCATCCAGAGGCTTTGAGCAAGAGCAGATTTTCGAGTCTCTGCGTAAAATGGAATTTTACAGGATTGACACTGAAGCGCCGCTGCCGAGCATCCGGCTCGCGGGGCCGGGCGCTGCTGGGGATGTGAGCAGTGACGGCCCTGGCGTGCGGGGTGCCGGGCACAGAGGGGACACGGGGGGCAGGGGAGGGCTGGGGAGTGCCGGGTAGCTGGGGAAGCCTGCCTGGAGGCGGCACGCTGCCTGCAGGGCCGGCAGCACCAAGGGATGCACAGCGCATCTCCTTACAGGGGCTCCCCCAAAGGGAGTCTCGAGGCATTTCCCTCTGAGATCCCAGAGGAAGGGTCCTCGCCATGAGCAGCAGTGGGTGCAGCACAGCTTGCAGGCACCGTGCCCAAAGAGGGGGGTCACAACCCCCCGTGTGTCGTGAGCCTATCCTAAACACGCTTCATCCATCACCAACACACTGATCACCTCGCACGCTGAAAGCACTGCAGAGGTTCGGTGAAACAACCACAGCTGTGGGGCAGGCTGAAATCTAATTCACCATTAAATAAGAGAAATGCAGCCCGCTTACTGAGCTGAACCCAAGCTGGGGCTGCTCCCAGCGCTCACGTCAGCGCTGTGGGGCTCTGGGGCCCAACAGCTACGTTATAAATAACACACAGTAACGCCTCTGGTGAGATTACAGATGCTGCCAGACTCCAGCCCACCACGCTGGCCTGCAGCATGACTCCCACTGCTTCTGCAGAAAAGACGAGATGAATTCACTGCTCATTTGGTGGCAGAAGTTCCCACGTGCTCTTTTTCTATCCCACCACACTGAGCTGCTGCACCTTCCATCCCTGCTCCATTTTTATGGCATCCCACATCACATTTCCAGCCCTTCCCCTCCTTGAGCATCCAGTGTGATGTGGGTAATTCCACCGTGCCCCCGGAATGCTATCATGCTGGCCTAGAGCACTCCAGGTCCTCCAGCACATTTTACCTTCATTCTCCCCATCAACAGCAGATTGCTGCAAAGCTTCAGGAATGCTCTCTGTGCCCACAAAGTACCAGTGCAGAGCCTGAAGGAAATCCCTGGTATTTTCGACGTCAGGAGACAAAGCAGAAGTGCAGCACATTTGTGTGCATGTCCCATGGCATCTCCTCCCAGCTTAAAGGCCACGTACCCTTCAAGAACACGCTGGGGTTTTCACCCCAGAGAAATAAATGAGGTACCAAACACACCGAGAGGAAAATTTTGTCTTCCTCCTCGTGGTCACAATCGGGGTAATACGCAAACATCCCACCCTGTAATCTGAAAGCGTGAGAATCATCTGGACAGATGGAGGTAGAGATGAGCATGTGGATGGAAGGATGGATGGACGGACGGACAGACAGACATATGGATGGACATACAGATGGATGCACAGATGTAGAGACGGACAAGTGGACAGATGGACAGACAGATGGGTGGGCAGACAGACACGTGGATGGGCAGATGGAGAAGTGGATGGATGGATGGGCAGATGGATGGACAGACAGACACGTGGATGGGCAGATGGACAAGTGGATGGATGGACAGACAGATGGACAGAAGAGCACTGAGATGGACGGATGGACACACGTGTGGGCAGGGGATGTACCTCTCAGAATCCAGCTTCCCAGCCAGTGCAGCTCCCTGGGACTGCAGGAGCTGTTTGGCAGAGCAGCATCGACCCTTCCACGAATGTTTACAGAGTTCTGCTCAGCACACACACCTACTGGGGCTGACTTGCACAGTACAAAGCTATCTATTGATTTGCAAGTGATGCAATTGCCTGCACACCCGGCCAAGTGCTCGGCCACGCAGAGGCCTTCCATTCATTGCCTTTTTTTCTGGCCACACTGATTCACGATGATGACACTCCGATTTGCAACTCTAATTTCCTTCTTGCTGTGAACCAGAGCACTGCCTCACCACTGCCTCAACTGCCTGCGTCCTCTGGCTAAGGCTGAAAAACATACTTAAGAAATGCAATAATAAAACACGGAATCATAGATTCATAAAGATTGGAACAGGCCTCCAAAACCACCCAACCCACCCCCAGCCCACTAAACACGTCCCTCGGTGCCACATCTCCACATTGCCTGAACACATAAGCTGGAAAATGAGCTCACTGAGAGCTGATCCTTCCTGCAGCCTCGCAGCGAGCCATTCTGAGAAGGTTTCGGTAGGAAACAACACAAGGAATTGACACCAGCAGCACGGCCATGAGCACAGCACTGCCAGCCCTGCAGCCATCTGCTGGAGGTCCCGGAGCTGAGCAGCTCCCAGGCAGGTCCTGGCAGGACAGCCTCCTCAGAGCACACATCTTTGGTAACAGCACACCAGGACCTGAAGGCTACGGACACGCTGTGTGTCAAAGTACACACACTGGACAGGTTTCCAACCAGCTCATATTTTGATCTACTGTTTTAGTGTACCTTTAGGGGGCTTTAATTTCATGTTCCAGTTTGGCTGCTTCCAAACTCTAAAGCTTTCTGAAAGCAATTTGTGGAAGAGATGCTGCAGGGGACGCACGTTCCCACGGCAGGAGGCGAAGGGACTGAACCAGAACCAATAATCATTTATCTGATTGAAACAGAAACCACCACAAATTTTTCAGAATGAGCTTTATGCCTAATGTGAGATGTATTAGCTCTCAGTGCTCCAGCTCTTTTGAGATGGCCTTGCTGCATTGCCTCAGCTGGTAAGGAAGCTGACGGTTGTTTTCTAGATGAAATTCAACAAAGAGGTGGAGAAAAAGTTCTCGAATTGTTTTAATATTGTCACTTGTAAACACAGTGGCACTAGGAGGTGAGTTAGACTGAGTAGCTGGACAGCAATGGGTCGGACATCACAGAACCACAGAAAAATGACGGCTGGAGAGACCCCCTGAGACCCCCAGCCCACCCAGAACCCTCCCCACTGACCGCATCCCTCAGTGCCACATCTCCAGGGTCCCTGCTTGGAACAGGTTGCCCAAGGAGGCTGTGGATGCCCCATCCCTGCAGGCATTCAAGGCCAGGCTGGATGTGGCTCTGGGCAGCCTGGGCTGGTGGTTGGCGACCCTGCACACAGCAGGGGTTGGAACGAGATGAGCATTGTGGGCCTTTTCAACCCAGGCCATTCTATGGTTCTATGACCTCAGCCCACTGCACCCAGGGCCAGGCAGCCCCAGCACAGTGCTCGGCTGGCTGCTGCGTGCCTCACCTGCTGCACAGAGGTAGGTGTGAAGAACGTAATTGCCTCTCTAACGTAGGTCATAATATTATGGCTCCTTACCCTCAACGCATTCTTTTTGTCTCTTTTTGTCTGCAACCCTTTAAGCTGTAGTTTTCAAGAGCATTAGCTCTCCTAGCTGCTTGAGTGCAGGAGGGGTATTTTTACCTTACAGCAGTCTGTGTTAAAACAAGCAGACGCCAATTTGGGAGTGCAGTACTTAAGGAGCTATTTCCTGACAGCAGACAAGGGAACACAGCACTTTCCTCCAGCACTCAGATTGCTCCTTTCTGCTCCTTTCCACACTGTGAGCTCCCTTCAACGCTCTCACTTTCTTGGAGTACAAATCCATCTGCATGAAAATTCTTTAAAATATTTTCTATTTTCACTTGACTTCATGACAGGGAAAAAAATGCCTAGCAGAGCGTGGTATCACCAGTGAAATCACAGAACCACAGAGCCATTCAGGGTGGAAAAGCCCTCTCAGCTCCCCCAGCCCACCCCATGCCCACTGCCCACGTCCCTCAGTGCCACATCCCCACGGCTCTGAACACCCCCAGGGATGGTGACCCCCCGCCCCTGGGCAGCTGTGCAGTGCTGGGCGCTCTCTGGAGCAGAGATGTCCCCCAGCACCCAGCCTGCCCCTGCCCTGGCACAGCGTGAGGCCGTCACCTCTCATCCCAGCGCTGTACCCTGGGAGCAGAGGCCGACCCCCCCCGGCCCAACCTCCTGCCAGGAGCTGTGGGGAGCAATGAAGTCTCCCCTGAGCCTCCTGCACAACTCCAGTTCTGCATGCCATAATCCCTGCCTTTGTACAGTCCTTCTGAAGAAGATCAATACAATAGTTTGAACTTCAAACAGCAGCGAATCCTCAGTTTCTCTGACCCCTTCTGAATTGGTTTCCAGACTCTGAGTTATCAATGTTATGATTTTGTTGAATAACTCATCTCCTCAGAGTACTGAAACTTCCCTTTCAGTGATACATCTTCTTAACAAAGAAGTATCTCATATTGACAATGGCAGGTTTTTCATATTGAAATCACTCTCATTTGAACTTCCAGCAGCAGGATAATGCACACAGCCCTACCTAATCCGTCCAGGCCAGAAGACTTCAGTGAACTGATTTTGTGAAAAATCAGAACAGTAATCACAGAATCATAGAATCATAGAATCATAGAATCATAGAATCATAGAATGGCCTGGGTTGAAAAGGACCACAATGCCCATCTTGTTCCAACCCCCTGCTATGTGCAGGGTCGCCAACCAGCAGACCAGGCTGCCCAGAGCCACATCCAGCCTGGTCTTGAAAGCCTCCAGGGATGGGGCATCTGCAAACACAGTGAATGTGCCATCGTTATACCAAAGCACAATGCACCATGAAACACATACAGAACTTACAGTTATGTTCAGAGAGGAAATGCACCTGCACTGAAGAACCATGCACCCAAAGGTGGCATTCTGGAACAGGCTGCCCAAGGAGGCTGTGGATGCCCCATCCCTGCAGGCATTCAAGGCCAGGCTGGATGTGGCTCTGGGCAGCCTGGTCTGCTGGTTGGTGACCCTGCACATAGCAGGGGGTTGGAACAAGATGAGCATTGTGGTCCTTTTCAACCCAGGCCATTCTATGATTCTGTGATTCTTATGGACTGTGCGCNCCTGTTAGCAAATGGCTATTGGGTTTTAAGGCACTGTTCAGGACTCAGAGCCTTGCTACCTTTATTAATACACACGAGTAAAGAGCTATAGCTTCATGAAAGAGCCTGAAGCAGAGGGGACAGTAGCTGAACTCATTATCAGCAATGATATGAATAGTGAGAATTTATCCTATGTAAGAACAGAATATGTCTGTAATTGCAAATATCATCTCTGAATCTCCAGCATGTTGAATTCTCCATGTGCCCGATATTGTCACAGGGTGCTACAGAGACCACGCAGATTACCTGCAATGTAAGGACACACAGATCACAGCACTCGCCAACTTCACACCTCACCTCCAAAACCAGACCCTTGGCTACAAAAGCCAAGTGTGCTGGGGAGCAGAACGCAGGACAAAGTGCAGCCCTGGGGGCACAGCCCCAGCCCCCCCGTGCCCATCACCACCAAATCAGGTTGCCCAAGGAGGCTGTGGATGCCCCATCCTGGAGGCATTCAAGGCCAGGCTGGATGTGGCTCTGGGCAGCCTGGTCTAGTGGTTGACGACCCTGCACATAGCAGGGGGTTGGAACGAGATGAGCATTGTGGTTCTTTTCAGCCCAGGCCATTCTATGGTTCTATGAAGTCAGGGTGTCAGCACTGAGAGAGCCGAAGGAACACGCAGTGAGCACTGCAGGGATGCACAACTCGGGGAAGGCGTGTGTGCAGCCAGCGGCCCCGCTCAGCACACGCAGAACTGCACAACCCTGAATGCAGAGCCGCACACTTCAGAGCCCTCCTGCCCACCAGAACTGCCCGATCCGGGCAGAACAGAACAAGTAACACTCACCAGATCCACGAATGACGGCGACTACGTGCAACGTTAACATTCAACATCTTCCACGCTGGCGTTTCTCTCCTTGTCGCCTGGGCGCGCTCAGCGCGTTCCGCGCTCGCCCCCAGCTCCCCTCGTGCTGATGTTGTACCAGCAGCACGCAGATACCTCCACGAGTTTTTATTCTTTCTGATTACGTGTCAACTCCCATTTCAGGGTGGAAGTCACTGCGTACACGAATACAAACGACTTGGCAATCAGACCGCAGGGTGCCGCGGAACAGCCTCTCCAGACTCCCATAGTTCTTCATCTCTATCAGAAGAAAAAAGGTCTATTTCTGGCAGAGCCCAAACTGCAGCTTCCTGCTCTCGTTTGTATCATCCCTTCCAGTGACACTGACACAGAGGAAAGAAAAGCAGCAGCGGGTGTTCTCCAAACTCCACAGACATCCCCACGTTCCTGTTTATCCTCCCCAGCTCACACTCATCGCTCACTCAGCCGCCGCTGAGCCCAAGTTTCCGATGCTCCCATCTCCTGTGACACGCCGCAGGGATCGCTCCTCTGTGACAGAGGCCTGGGTTAGCACCGGCAACAAAGGGCAAGCCTCGAGGACGGCTCCCAGTGCCCCAGCGGCGCCTGGCCGGCCCTTGGCACAGGCAGCGGCACGCTCTGCTCTGCTCCGTCGCTGGGGGACGCGCCCGTGCTCAGCGCGGAGCCCCGCTTCCTGCATCTGCTTCTAGGAAAACGCTCCGAGCAGGTAGGTCTGCAGCCGCAGCCGCATCCAGAGGCTTTGAGCAAGAGCAGATTTTCGAGTCTCTGCGTAAAATGGAATTTTACAGGATTGACACTGAAGCGCCGCTGCCGAGCATCCGGCTCGCGGGGCCGGGCGCTGCTGGGGATGTGAGCAGTGACGGCCCTGGCGTGCGGGGTGCCGGGCACAGAGGGGACACGGGGGGCAGGGGAGGGCTGGGGAGTGCCGGGTAGCTGGGGAAGCCTGCCTGGAGGCGGCACGCTGCCTGCAGGGCCGGCAGCACCAAGGGATGCACAGCGCATCTCCTTACAGGGGCTCCCCCAAAGGGAGTCTCGAGGCATTTCCCTCTGAGATCCCAGAGGAAGGGTCCTCGCCATGAGCAGCAGTGGGTGCAGCACAGCTTGCAGGCACCGTGCCCTAAGAGGGGGGTCACAACCCCTCGTGTGTCGTGAGCCTATCCTAAACACGCTTCATCCATCACCAACACACTGATCACCTCGCACGCTGAAAGCACTGCAGAGGTTCGGTGAAACAACCACAGCTGTGGGGCAGGCTGAAATCTAATTCACCATTAAATAAGAGAAATGCAGCCCGCTTACTGAGCTGAACCCAAGCTGGGGCTGCTCCCAGCGCTCACGTCAGCGCTGTGGGGCTCTGGGGCCCAACAGCTACGTTATAAATAACACACAGTAACGCCTCTGGTGAGATTACAGATGCTGCCAGACTCCAGCCCACCACGCTGGCCTGCAGCATGACTCCCACTGCTTCTGCAGAAAAGACGAGATGAATTCACTGCTCATTTGGTGGCAGAAGTTCCCACGTGCTCTTTTTCTATCCCACCACACTGAGCTGCTGCACCTTCCATCCCTGCTCCATTTTTATGGCATCCCACTTCACATTTCCAGCCCTTCCCCTCCTTGAGCATCCAGTGTGATGTGGGTAATTCCACCGTGCCCCCGGAATGCTATCATGCTGGCCTAGAGCACTCCAGGTCCTCCAGCACATTTTACCTTCATTCTCCCCATCAACAGCAGATTGCTGCAAAGCTTCAGGAATGCTCTCTGTGCCCACAAAGTACCAGTGCAGAGCCTGAAGGAAATCCCTGGTATTTTCGACGTCAGGAGACAAAGCAGAAGTGCAGCACATTTGTGTGCATGTCCCATGGCATCTCCTCCCAGCTTAAAGGCCACGTACCCTTCAAGAACACGCTGGGGTTTTCACCCCAGAGAAATAAATGAGGTACCAAACACACCGAGAGGAAAATTTTGTCTTCCTCCTCGTGGTCACAATCGGGGTAATACGCAAACATCCCACCCTGTAATCTGAAAGCGTGAGAATCATCTGGACAGATGGAGGTAGAGATGAGCATGTGGATGGAAGGATGGATGGACGGACGGACAGACAGACATATGGATGGACATACAGATGGATGCACAGATGTAGAGACGGACAAGTGGACAGATGGACAGACAGATGGGTGGACAGACAGACACGTGGATGGGCAGATGGACAAGTGGATGGATGGATGGGCAGATGGATGGACAGACAGACACGTGGATGGGCAGATGGACAAGTGGATGGATGGATGGGCAGATGGATGGACAGACAGACACGTGGATGGGCAGATGGACAAGTGGATGGATGGATGGGCAGATGGATGGGCAGACAGACACGTGGATGGGCAGATGGACAAGTGGATGGATGGATGGGCAGATGGATGGACAGACAGACACGTGGATGGGCAGATGGACAAGTGGATGGATGGATGGGCAGATGGATGGACAGACAGACACGTGGATGGGCAGATGGACAAGTGGATGGATGGATGGGCAGATGGACAGAAGAGCACTGAGATGGACGGATGGACACACGTGTGGGCAGGGGATGTACCTCTCAGAATCCAGCTTCCCAGCCAGTGCAGCTCCCTGGGACTGCAGGAGCTGTTTGGCAGAGCAGCATCGACCCTTCCACGAATGTTTACAGAGTTCTGCTCAGCACACACACCTACTGGGGCTGACTTGCACAGTACAAAGCTATCTATTGATTTGCAAGTGATGCAATTGCCTGCACACCCGGCCAAGTGCTCGGCCACGCAGAGGCCTTCCATTCATTGCCTTTTTTTCTGGCCACACTGATTCACGATGATGACACTCCGATTTGCAACTCTAATTTCCTTCTTGCTGTGAACCAGAGCACTGCCTCACCACTGCCTCAACTGCCTGCGTCCTCTGGCTAAGGCTGAAAAACATACTTAAGAAATGCAATAATAAAACACGGAATCATAGATTCATAAAGATTGGAACAGGCCTCCAAAACCACCCAACCCACCCCCAGCCCACTAAACACGTCCCTCGGTGCCACATCTCCACATTGCCTGAACACATAAGCTGGAAAATGAGCTCACTGAGAGCTGATCCTTCCTGCAGCCTCGCAGCGAGCCATTCTGAGAAGGTTTCGGTAGGAAACAACACAAGGAATTGACACCAGCAGCACGGCCATGAGCACAGCACTGCCAGCCCTGCAGCCATCTGCTGGAGGTCCCGGAGCTGAGCAGCTCCCAGGCAGGTCCTGGCAGGACAGCCTCCTCAGAGCACACATCTTTGGTAACAGCACACCAGGACCTGAAGGCTACGGACACGCTGTGTGTCAAAGTACACACACTGGACAGGTTTCCAACCAGCTCATATTTTGATCTACTGTTTTAGTGTACCTTTAGGGGGCTTTAATTTCATGTTCCAGTTTGGCTGCTTCCAAACTCTAAAGCTTTCTGAAAGCAATTTGTGGAAGAGATGCTGCAGGGGACGCACGTTCCCACGGCAGGAGGCGAAGGGACTGAACCAGAACCAATAATCATTTATCTGATTGAAACAGAAACCACCACAAATTTTTCAGAATGAGCTTTATGCCTAATGTGAGATGTATTAGCTCTCAGTGCTCCAGCTCTTTTGAGATGGCCTTGCTGCATTGCCTCAGCTGGTAAGGAAGCTGACGGTTGTTTTCTAGATGAAATTCAACAAAGAGGTGGAGAAAAAGTTCTCGAATTGTTTTAATATTGTCACTTGTAAACACAGTGGCACTAGGAGGTGAGTTAGACTGAGTAGCTGGACAGCAATGGGTCGGACATCACAGAACCACAGAAAAATGACGGCTGGAGAGACCCCCTGAGACCCCCAGCCCACCCAGAACCCTCCCCACTGACCGCATCCCTCAGTGCCACATCTCCAGGGTCCCTGCTTGGAACAGGTTGCCCAAGGAGGCTGTGGATGCCCCATCCCTGCAGGCATTCAAGGCCAGGCTGGATGTGGCTCTGGGCAGCCTGGGCTGGTGGTTGGCGACCCTGCACACAGCAGGGGTTGGAACGAGATGAGCATTGTGGGCCTTTTCAACCCAGGCCATTCTATGGTTCTATGACCTCAGCCCACTGCACCCAGGGCCAGGCAGCCCCAGCACAGTGCTCGGCTGGCTGCTGCGTGCCTCACCTGCTGCACAGAGGTAGGTGTGAAGAACGTAACTGCCTCTCTAACGTAGGTCATAATATTATGGCTCCTTACCCTCAACGCATTCTTTTTGTCTCTTTTTGTCTGCAACCCTTTAAGCTGTAGTTTTCAAGAGCATTAGCTCTCCTAGCTGCTTGAGTGCAGGAGGGGTATTTTTACCTTACAGCAGTCTGTGTTAAAACAAGCAGACGCCAATTTGGGAGTGCAGTACTTAAGGAGCTATTTCCTGACAGCAGACAAGGGAACACAGCACTTTCCTCCAGCACTCAGATTGCTCCTTTCTGCTCCTTTCCACACTGTGAGCTCCCATCAACGCTCTCACTTTCTTGGAGTACAAATCCATCTGCATGAAAATGCTTTAAAATATTTTCTATTTTCACTTGACTTCATGACAGGGAAAAAAATGCCTAGCAGAGCGTGGTATCACCAGTGAAATCACAGAACCACAGAGCCATTCAGGGTGGAAAAGCCCTCTCAGCTCCCCCAGCCCACCCCATGCCCACTGCCCACGTCCCTCAGTGCCACATCCCCACGGCTCTGAACACCCCCAGGGATGGTGACCCCCCGCCCCTGGGCAGCTGTGCAGTGCTGGGCGCTCTCTGGAGCAGAGATGTCCCCCAGCACCCAGCCTGCCCCTGCCCTGGCACAGCGTGAGGCCGTCACCTCTCATCCCAGCGCTGTACCCTGGGAGCAGAGGCCGACCCCCCCCGGCCCAACCTCCTGCCAGGAGCTGTGGGGAGCAATGAAGTCTCCCCTGAGCCTCCTGCACAACTCCAGTTCTGCATGCCATAATCCCTGCCTTTGTACAGTCCTTCTGAAGAAGATCAATACAATAGTTTGAACTTCAAACAGCAGCGAATCCTCAGTTTCTCTGACCCCTTCTGAATTGGTTTCCAGACTCTGAGTTATCAATGTTATGATTTTGTTGAATAACTCATCTCCTCAGAGTACTGAAACTTCCCTTTCAGTGATACATCTTCTTAACAAAGAAGTATCTCATATTGACAATGGCAGGTTTTTCATATTGAAATCACTCTCATTTGAACTTCCAGCAGCAGGATAATGCACACAGCCCTACCTAATCCGTCCAGGCCAGAAGACTTCAGTGAACTGATTTTGTGAAAAATCAGAACAGTAATCACAGAATCATAGAATCATAGAATCAAAGAATCACAGAATCATAGAATGGCCTGGGTTGAAAAGGACCACAATGCCCATCTTGTTCCAACCCCCTGCTATGTGCAGGGTCGCCAACCAGCAGACCAGGCTGCCCAGAGCCACATCCAGCCTGGCCTTGAAAGCCTCCAGGGATGGGGCATCTGCAAACACAGTGAATGTGCCATCGTTATACCAAAGCACAATGCACCATGAAACACATACAGAACTTACAGTTATGTTCAGAGAGGAAATGCACCTGCACTGAAGAACCATGCACCCAAAGGTGGCATTCTGGAACAGGCTGCCCAAGGAGGCTGTGGATGCCCCATCCCTGCAGGCACTCAAGGCCAGGCTGGATGTGGCTCTGGGCAGCCTGGTCTGCTGGTTGGTGACCCTGCACATAGCAGGGGGTTGGAACAAGATGAGCATTGTGGTCCTTTTCAACCCAGGCCATTCTATGATTCTGTGATTCTTATGGACTGTGCGCAGGTGGAACAAGACAGAGCACAGGATGTGACCCATAGGGCTGATGCAGTCACTGCATGCAGCTTATTGGACACGTCCCCAGAGGTCGGAGCCCCAAACCACAACTCCTCCCCCTGCACCAGGGGATGGGGTGGTGGCAGTCAGCTCTGCAGAAAGCAAAACAACCACCTGAAGAAGCACAGGGGAAAGGACTTCTTACAGCCACTGCCATCTCTGCCTTCTGAGCCATCGGCTGAGCTGACTCCAATTTGAGGAAGGCAGAACTTGAGGGGATATCTCCTTTTGCTGCCAAGCAGAGCACTTCCCACGTCAGAGCCAACCCTGTAGGCTACACACGAGCACTCAGCAGCCCGGCAGGCAGATGGCACCGAACACGCTTTATGTAACACAGCAGCACAAGAAGCTTGCCCAGGTAACACTGCCTCTGTCGTCATTAGCAGCAGTGGGAAAGCACTGGGGACACACAGCCCTGGGCAATGGCAGCGTGCTGCAGCCCCTGCACATCCCGCTCCACATTTCAAGTCCCAAAGCACTGCTCTGCCAAACTCACTGAAATGCCTGAGCTGTGCCAAAGGAGTTTCCTTATCAACCCGGTATGAAAACTGATAGCAACGCGCAAATGTAGAGCTGTGACATAAAAGAGTAGGTGTACTATTTAGCCATAAAGGGAGCTTCTATCACACTGCTATTATTACAGAAGCATGTGCAATGCACAAACAGAAACACACCACTGAAGCACGCTGACAAACTCCAGCAGCAATGCCAGCATCGGTGTTCTGCCACTGCTGCTTCCAGCACACCCAGTCCCAGCATTGTGGGGATGGCAGCAGCGGGGTCAGCCCACAGCAGCCTGCTGTGCTCCGGATCTGCTGCAGTTACCTCGTGCCACTTGCAGCTCCTGGGAGCCTGCTCATGGAATCTTCTGTCAGGAAACGTTTCATGCGACGACAGTGCAGTGCATTTGTTTCCTTGGAAACAAACCCTTTCAACCTCCGTCGCACAGAATCTTAAGCAAAAGAAAAGTCTGTAATTAGGCGCAAGGTCTAGCTGCTCTAAGCCAGCAAGATGTTAAATCACAACTATTTTATTAGCAACGGAACACAATGAAAACGCACTTATCTCAATTATGGGAGTAATAAGTCTTCACATCAGCCAAAACAATAAATCCACCTAGCTGCACTGAGGGATATAATTACTTGCTCATTTAGCAGAACGCGGCGGGCTTTGATTGAGCCACACCACACACCTGGGCGAACAGAAAGCCTCTCAGTGACAAACAACAGGAACAAGAAGTAACACTTTCTCGTTTAGGAGACTTCAGAGCCCTGAGCAGCCACCCAAGCAGCACTCGCTGTAACCACGCAGCCACAAGGACCGAATGCTGCCCCAGAGTTTTACAATTAAATATCTGAAAAGGTCATCGTAGGGTCACAGAAAGGATTCTAAAAAGAAACAGGTTGGAAAAGACCCCCAGCAGCACGCAGCCCAACCGCCCACCCACCACCACTATTTCCCACTGCGTCGCTCAGTGCCACCTCCGCACCTTCCTCCAACACCCCCGGTCGGTGACTCCCCGCTCCCAGGGCAGCCCGTTCCAGCACCCGACCACCCTTTGGAGAAGGAACTTCTTGTAATACCCAACCTGGAATTTACGCACCATTCGTAACGAGGCGTTACACTCCTCTGTGAAGTTTTTCTTTTCCTACAAAGAAGTTCTAAAGGATTATCGCATCCTATAAATCTGGAGCCTTCTATCATTCTATAACTCTACCGCTGACTTCATGCATTACAAAGTCCATTTTACGATGCACTGAGCAGAGCGTAGCACACCCAAACTTCACTTCTGCTAAATTCTACTACCAGGCTCTGGGGGGAGCAGATAAGTCACGGCAAGGCTGAGGAAAGCAAAGCCCCGTGTTGCGCACACAGACTGCGCCCGGCAGCGCCAGCAGCTCTCAGCGCCCGGCTTTTGTTGGCCATTCTCTGGAGATCCTCTCACTTCTGACAGATTTTCCTTTCCCCTGTATAAATGCTTTAGAACGAGAAGGATTTATTCTATGACCGTGGTGTCTTTTTGATTAAACGCCGCACCGCGGGGCTTTTTCCACAGCGAAGTGATTCACAATGAGAGGAAGCGCTGGGACACGTCTGAGCTGCACCAGTTGGGCAAACAGAGGTAAATCACAGCTAAGGGAATTTTCTTCCCCCTTGCCCGCTGGAAGTCTGCCAAACCCAGTCACCCAACTTACACGCGGGCTGGCCTCACTGCTCACCGCGGCTGCTGGGAGCGCTGGAATGCCACCAACACGGGCCTCCTTGGATGGGCTCCTCTTTGGGTTTCTCCTGACCTGGCAACCTGGAGGGGAACAGCACAGAACCCAAACCACTCCCCTTACTCCCCACCCCCCTTATTTGAGGCCCGGGGACTAACGGCGCCAAGTGCCCATGAATCAGAAGATCACAGAATCATAGAATTGCTCAGCTTGGAAAAGACCTTCAAGATCACCAGGTCCAACCTCAACCCAGCCATACTACTCTAACAACCTAAAAGATGTTCTGCACCAACACCTGGCTGCTTCCCAGCGGCTCCCACAGCCCACAGTGACACCAGTCCTACGTCAGACCTCCATAAGATGGCACCAGACGATGCGATCAAAGCACTGAACGAGGCAATCCACCCTCTGGGAGCTTGATGTCTTTTCCATATCCCGGCACCCAAACTGCACGCAGTGCTCAAGGTGAGGCGCCAGGCAGAACACCGCAGTGCTGCTGGCTGAGAACAGAGGGATCAACTATTTCTAATCTCCTCAATCCTGTTCTTCATGGCTTTTTCACTCCTCCAATCTCTAGGGTATGTGAGATCCTATTCTGCAATGTTATGGGTCACACAAAAGGCAGAACACAGTATATCAGCCATACCCAGTCATGTGGAGGGCAGCGGGGACCTGAGAACCATCCCTTGTCTGGAGCACAAGGAGCCAGGCCAGCCCACGTCACAGCAGCTCCCGTTGCTGAGGTTGCTGCGCCGTACTGTGAAGGCAATGAGCATCCTGGCCTGCACTCAATCAAAATCCCCACCAACATCTCAGGCGTGAATTAATGAAAACCTACAAGGCTTCAAAACACAAACCCAGCATTCACAGAGGTGAGTGGTCTGTTATAAGCTGTGTTTGTTCTTGAGATGTGGAGAATGGAAACTTGGCCCCAAGCTGACGTTTCTCAAAGCCTGTCGTGCGAGAAGCACATCTGGAATGGATCAGTCTTCTGCATCGCTCTGTTTGGACATAAACAGGGGACAAAATGGATTCTAGACCAATGAACCATAGATTAGTTCCATCTGAAGAGCAACTGAAAGCTGTTATGCCTGATATTGGCTGAAAATTGTATCTAGTTAATAGAATCAGGCACAAAGGAGGCGAATGTCATTTCTGCTAAAGCAAACAGTTACACGCAGACCAACGCTCGCCTCGTTGCCCAGACAGCGGTCCCACCTAGCAGTGCACCTGCATTTAACCCCTCCTGTATCAGAGGGAAGGATCTAAGGGCTTTCACCTTCCAGGAGAGCTCTTCAGAACATCTGGAGACCATCCTGGAAGAGCTACGAGTTAGAGGCTAGCATAGCAGCAGTGGCCGCGGAGCTGATGGAGGGCAACCACAAAGCTAAATCCATTTTTTGCTAACAGATAGCTCAGCACAGCTGGTTACATTGCTCCAACACCCCTACCAGCTGAATGGGGCACACAGGATCCATGGAAATAGTTGCTGATATTCCAAGTTCATTTAGAGTACTGCTCACACAAACAGACCCTTCCATGCCGTACTCATGCTAATCATTTTGAAACCCTACTTTCCCTAATTGTCCGGGTAGTTAGTTATGAAGTTCATTAGGAATTAATTACAAATTTCACAAGGCTAAAGATTAAGGACATACAGAATGCTGCCAAACTGCAGCGCTCTAATACTGAAACATAATGTGAATATTGAAACAATAAGGACAGATCCAAACCAGCATGCAAACGGGGAAGAATCAACTCCAAGAGAACGATCCATACGAACCTGCCAACACACAGCATCCCTCTCACCACCGAGCTCATCCATGCACCTAACATTCCATTCTGTACCCATCCTGGACCACCACCAGCTTCCTGACCAGCAGCCCGAGCTCCCAGCCCAGCCTGAGTTGGGCCCACACATTCCGCAGCCCTCAGCAGGCATGGCACTGCTCCCACACGGGGGGAAGCAGCCCCACAAACCATGGCCAAGCGGTGGGGCGGGCCCACCTACCCTTACAAGTTGATTCAAGTCACACCTTGAAAGCATCTTCAGTCGACTGAATGCAACAGCAAACTGTAACTCCTGTTTGCTTTGTTGGTGATGATTTATTGGCACCGACGTTCATTATTTCAAACACCAGCTAATAAAAAAAATGAAAATCACACACTGGGAAAGCATCAAGATGACAGCAGCAACAAACATGCAACTTTAAAATTAGAATCTACTCTTTTTAACAAAGCAGAGGTCTTTTTCATTACAGCAAAGTAATGTGTAAACTACTAATTTAATGTGTGCTGGAAGGTGTGGGATAAAATAAGAATTAAACAGTCTTTCATACCTGCAATAAGCTTTACACGATACAGGCGAGTACAGCTGTAAGGTGCAGAACGCCCGGGGCTGAGCTGATGGAAGGTGATGGGTCTGCTCAGTACAGCTCATGTCCTCGCTGGGCTGCACAGAGCCAGCACCAAACACCCGGCTTGGGTGGGAGGTTCACCAGGGAGGATGCTGATGTTAGCTGAGACAGTTGGAAAAGAAATGATGGAGAAGTCACAGGCTTTAAGGGCTCTCCCTCTGTTTCCATTTGGCCTAGCCTCACCAGGAGAAGTGCTCTTCAAGTAGACAGGGCACAACGCCACTGGCCAACCAGTTTAGCTGGGTGCAGGTCGGTGATCAGAGTGCCAGCCCTCCAAGAGCAATGACCACGTCTGTCTGACACACCATGAGAAGCAATGCCACATCACTTCACCAACAGAATCACAGGATGGCCCGGGTTGGAAGGGACCTCAAGGATCATGAAGCTCCAACCCCCCCGCCACAGGCAGGGCCACCAACCTCCACATTTCATACCAGCCCAGGCTGCCCAGGGCCCCATCCAGCCTGGCCTTGAACACCTCCAGGGATTGACAGGTCATCCACAGCCTCTCTGGGCAGCTGTTCCAGCACCTCACCACTCTCATACTCATAGTAAAGAACCAATGTGTAGATGTGGCACTGAGGGACGTGGCTTAGCAGGGTTACATTGGTGGCAGGCGAATGGTTGGACTGGATGGTCTTGAAGGTCTTTTCCAACCCTGGTGATTCTGTGACTCTATGAAACCCAAATTACAACACAGGATGAGCAATTCTTTCAGAGCCCTGTTAATGAGCCCAGCATGTGTCCCATTCATGGCCACCCCTGGAGCAGCAATATGTAACGAGATGAGGTCTAAACAACCAAAGACTTTGTCAGCGTGTATTGAAAATGGGCAGCCCAGTGATGTCCTGGGCAGCCAAGAAGCATATCCTTCTGCAGTGAAGATGAGCAGTGCTTCACAGCACCCTCCAGCACACTGAAGTAACGTGTCACTGTCCTTAAACTTTCCCAAACGCTCCCACTGCTTTCATATTCATGGCATTGCATTACTATTCTGAACAATTCAGAGCTCTTTCACTGTTTATGTTTATTTTTCATGAGCACACACGGATCCCTCAAGTCGAAGAAGTGAACTTCACTCGAGCAAGGATGCAGTGCATTAAGCCAGCGCAGAAAGGGAATCAAATCAAAGCTTGCAAACGCGTGAAACATTTTGTTCTGGCTTTGGTTGTTGCATCTGATGCCTCACGAGTAAATCCAGAGGTCAGAACGCTACGGCGTCTTACAAAGCAAGGATCTTCTCCATGCTACCATCATTTTTTTGTTATCTTTGTTACTGCAACAAAAATACAGCAGCAGAAACCAAAGCTGATGTGACACATCTGGCTGCCTCCGGCTCGGGGCTGTAAGGGCAGGCCTGGACAACGCCAGGTCACAAAGAAGCCCAAATTTTAGATATATGCTCCACCACTCCTCACAAAGAAACAAGGACAGACGTCCTTACAGGTTGTAATTTTAAACATACAAGCACTGCTATGCAGTAAAGCAGCATCCAGGGGTGGCTGGGTGAAAAAGATATAATGCTGCTCATCAACTTGTTAGAGAAAAGGGGGGAGATGCACTGATTTGTAGGTACGCTATGGAGATGCTTTGCTTTAGTCCTGTGCATGGCGCAGAGCTGACTCGAAGGATGCTGCTGCAAAGAGCAAGCAGGAGACAAGCAGGGAGAACTGCTGGTGCCTGGGAGGGACAGCAGCGGCTGGAAAACCTCCCAGAGGCCGCGAGAACCACCAGCCCATATCCTGGAGCTGCTGCAGGATGTGCCGGTGCCACCAGTGCCGCACACTCTGGGCCCGCTCAGTGGCAGTGCTGCTGAACCACTCACCCACCCTGCAGGTCTACTGTCACAAGCCCAGAGGGCTCCTTCAGCTCTGGGCCGTGGAGCCAAAGCCCCCAGCAGACCCAGCTCCAGCACCAAGAGCCAGGCCAGGGACGCCAGCCATGCAGCAGCGTTCCCATCAAACAACATCCTGGTCTGCCAGTGGATGCAATTTAAAATAGATACAGAATTATTAATCACTGTGGACCAGTGCTTGTCCTGTTCCCATCCTCACAGCACCTGGTGTGTCCCTGTCACAGCACCAGCACGGCCACTGGGCACAGCTGGCAGCAGCCACTGCCCAGGGATAGCCACAACCCCCCCTCCCTACAGCACAGCCCCTGCCTACTGCTCTACAGCTTGTGCAAAGTGGCTGCCACAGCCTGGCAGCAGAATCCATGGCTGAGAATGAGCTGCATGCCCCCCCGTCAAGCAGCTGCAACCTAAAGACTTTAAATACAGCGTTCACCGAGGAACCTGCAGCGATATCCACTCGGGTGTTTTAATGCATCTGGTATATAAAATGTCTCCAAAAAGATCTCTCTGAATGAGCACAGCGGTGGCTGCTGAACGCTGGATGTGCTGCTGGAAGGGGCTCGGGGGCTTTGGTGGGATTCTGGCCAGGAAGCAATGAGATCTGCATCCCCACAGGGGCGCACCGCGTGGATAAAAGCACAGCGCTCCGCTGCTCACCCAGGGGCTGTGCTGAAACCCCGAGCTGGCTCTGTACAAATCCCACAGAGCTGATGTCAAAAGGAACATGAAACAAAATAAACAGGTGACCTGTACTGGATTTCATATTGCAGTGACAGAGACCTGGTTGCCAAAGCGAGCGCTCCAGCCTCAGTGCATGCCAATGAGCTTCCAGAACAGAGCACAACTGGCTTCACCTCAGTGCGTATGCACTGCTGTCTCTGTGGCACTGCGTTAGGTGATGCAGACCAAAGCACGGCTCTCCATCCCACCCAGGAGCATCCACGGAGTTCCCTGCCAGCCCCATTTCAAAGCACTCAACGTTCAAGGGTCAAAACCTAAATCACAACAACGTATGAATACAAGAAAGAAATGTGCTGTGCTCATCGTTCGGTAAGGCAAAATCAGTAAGGTACAGGGTGTGAAACATGTAAGAAACTGAAATTCTACTAACCTGTAACTGGCAGAAAGGGAATGTAAGACCGGAGGAGAGAGGAAGAACTTTCCAAAACAACAACTAAACGCGTCCAGAATCTTTTCCTCCACATACATGCTAATGCTGACTCCCCACAGCTCCCTGCTCTTAGATTTCATTTTTATACCATCTATGCAGAACAGGCGATGCAGCTATGGAAGCACATCCTTTCTTGAGATGGTTTCCAAAATTTCATATTAGCAGCCCAAATCTGACAAGATTTGGTGAGGGGGAAGCACGGCACGGCCAGCAGCAGTGCTGGATGCCATTTGGTGCCAGGGACAAACCTTCCCACCAGCTCATGCAGGCAGCAGAGAACCGAGTCCCCCATGAGCTATCCACCTGCAGCACTGCTATGGTGAGCTGTGCAGCTGATGATGTCTTCTGCCTTTCCCAGGGGCAAAACAGAGATGGGGCCTTTCCCAGGTGTTTGGTTTGCTCTAGTCTGCTGCAAAGGGCAGTGGTGGCGAGGGGGCACGCGAGGACGCTGCCTGCAGACGAGAAGGAACCTGCTCTGAAGGATGCCCTAACGCTGAGCTGCAATCAGGGACCCAACTGCTGCATGTGCTAATTGCAGGAAGAGCTGCTGCCAGCTAACTGTGCCCTCCGAGTTACAGCTGCTGGGCAAACCACAGCTGGGGCCATAAACCTGCTGCCCTGAGCACAGCAGTTACTCTCACACGAACCGCAGCCCAGGTGACAAAAAGAAGGCTCTTAAAAACATATTAATTTCTAGGAACCGGCCTATAAAATGTATTTATATCCCTCTTAGTAGAGACAAATCTAATACAAAAGCAGAACACTGGAGCACACTCTGGTACCTTTAGCGGCAGCTCAGATAACAGCATTAGGTTCCAAGGCAAGCAAACCATTCGTTTTCCCTACAGCCCGAGTGCCGCAGGTTACACATTAACCTGGGAAGCAGCAGCGCTGTGCCACGCGTGGCAGCCAGCAGAGCACGTTGTGCAGCTTCTCCCAGAACAGCCCTCTCCCTGGGAGCACCCAGGAGTCAAAGCCCATGATTAGACACTACGAGATTTCTCTGCTTCCTGTCGTTTTCCACGCAGTTATTAGCTACCACCCGAATAAACACCTTGATGGTGGCATTTGTCATTTGGAAAGGTCTTCTGAATAACTGCGTATTCCCATGCTAGACTGTAATTCTATATAAAAACCCAGCTTAACATGCCATTGTAGGAAGGTCACCCGGCCTGCCTGCTGTGCTTGGTTGCAGCCAGGGAGGGCACCAGCTCTACGCAGGGCTGCCAGGACACCGGGATGTGCTTTGGATAGAGGCACCCCGGGAGCTTCTACTGCAGAGCTGCACCTATGCTTTATCCTAAGATACCTGAGCATGCCAATATGAAGCACCCTTAGGACTCTGCTTGGAGCACACGCATCCCAGCTCCGGGTACTCTGGGTTAGCAGGGAGCTGTGGCCGACCCAAGCACTGCTGCTAGCACATCCAGCTGTGCAGGATGCTCAGTGCTCGCCTGGTGGCTCTGAGCCCCCAGGGACAGTGACATCCCTCTGTCCATCCCTGTTTCAGCATCTGGCTGCCTTCCACCCCAACACGGGCTCCTTAAAGTCGTCAGCATCTCCCACAGTACGGCCTCTGCTCCAAGGAGCTCTGGTTGCTGACTAGATCTGTGCTGCTTTGCCTCTGCTTGGAATTCGGTCTTCATTCCAGAAATGGTTGCTATTTTTAAAAGTATACTCATCGTTCCCATCAGCTCCTTACCAACAAACAATGGGCTTTCTAAATATTCACTCTACCATCGGAATTGATTCTAATTCGAACTGAAGTGAGGGATAATTTATGTTATCAAAACACATTCATTTTTCATGAGGAAAGGAGGCCTCTTAAAAAACACCGCCTTTAAAAGATACCTCTGTGAAGAAGGGGGTCTTGGTTGTATGATTCATCTCAAAGGCAGCAGGCAATAATAGCAGATGAAGCTGACTGGGGCAAAGAGTCACCTGTCCTTCCTTCGCTTACCCTTGTAAAGCAGGTGGAACCCTTTGTGATATGCATGGGTCCCATCTATGTCTACCATGAAGAGAACAGGCGGAGTGCGTCCCCCTGGATGTGCTGGCAGGGCACTCACATCAGATCCTGAAAGCTTTTTGGCACGAATTACAAATGGCTCTGACTGCAGGGAGCCCAGGTCAGTCCCACCGCTGACCTGCTGTGAATCTGAAGGTGAGGCCGATGACTGCAGGAACGTTCCCATCCGCTCCACTCCAACACTGCCACGTTCTTCTCACAGGAACGAGCCCAGGAACTGTTCCCTCAGGGACACCCAGCTCATGGGGCAGCTCCGCAGAGCAGCGTGCCCACAGCACCCAGCAGAGCTGCTACTTACAACCTGGGGCTATTGATCACCTGCACGGTAACAGCCTGGACTTGCTGAGCAATAGTCTTCCCAGGGAAGGGGGGAGATCCTTCTGTATACGCCACAGAAAAACGGATGGATTTGAGCTGCAGAAGGAAAAGATCAATCACAACAAAGTAAAGATTTGACAGGAGCAAACTTTCTTTTGATGATGACTCCCCATAGCTCTCACAGAACAAATTAAGACCTGGAATTCAAATCTCTGCTACGCAGAGCTCTAAAAGACTGGATGCATTTCCTCAGGCAAGCTGCATTTCGGTTAGAGCAATAACACAGAAGCATTTCTACAATTCAAAGCTGACACATTTTTATAGGTAAGAGCTGAACTGAAGAGGCAAAGGGAAAACGAAGCTCCGGGAGGCCCAGCTGAACACATCCTTGATTTACACAATGACTTTCCTGAAAACAAACAGCAGGCACAAACCATGTCAATACCACTTCCCTCTCACACACCGCAGCTCGATAGATGTTATTCAATGCTCCTGGTATTTCCTTCTGCGGTTCTGCCTCCTCTCCCTCTCGCTTTTCGACCAGAATAAAGTAGAGGAAATAAACTGAGCACCTTACCAAGGCTTGCAGGCTGTCAGTTACGGCGTGTTTTCGCTGTGGATTTCAGGGGCGGATCTGAGATGGGTAAGCACGGGAGTTTGTATAAATAAAGCTGCATATGCTGTGTGCAATTACCCATAATTTCCTGGGCTGTGTCAATGTGCTGTCACAGACAGATAGCAGCCTGTAAAGTTTTAGATCTTCTTGCTGAAGTAACACCAAAATAACCCAACTCCCACTGACATGGAAGCAGCCATTGATACTCTCTCGCACGCGCAGAAGGTTCTGCGGTTGGAGTGGGGCCCCTGGCAGCAGCTGGGCCTTGCAGGTCTCACAGAACCACCGAGGCTGGAAAAGACCTCCACGACCATCCAGTCCAACCACCCATCTCGCAATATTTCATACAGTCACAGAATGTCCTGGGTTGAAAAGGACCACAATGCTCATCCAGTTCCAACCCCCTGCTTTGTGCAGGGTCGCCAACCAGTAGACCAGGCTGCCCAGAGCCACATCCAGCCTGGCCTTGAATGCCTCCAGGGATGGGGCATCCACAGCCTCCTTGGGCAACCTGTTCCAGTGCGTCACCACCCTCTGGGTGAAAAACTTCCTCCTAAGATCCAACCTAAACCTCCCCTGTCTCAGTTGAAAACCATTCCCCCTTGTCCTATCACTATCCACCCTGTAAACAGGTGCCCACCAAACCATGGCAGGCACTGGAATTTGAGCTCACCCCCCTCTGTCTTTACCCAGGAGCTAAGACTTGCCTTTTTTCACTCCTTGTTTTTGCTTTTTCTCCTGCTGAAGAGCAGTGGGAATGGTCCCAGGACTACAGGAAGCAGTAAGTGTGCCTAAAAACACCAACCCAGCTGCAAGCTGATGGCACCCGCTGCCATCGAGCAGATCTACCCGGCTCTTTGCTTAGTCAGAGGACAGCACTACAGATAATCAATTACCTCCGTTCTTCTCAGTGATGTCACTACAGAAAATGCTACAAAGAGTCTGATTTTTCAGCACTGGTGATGGTGGATCCTTTTGCTTAATGCACTTTACCCAAAGGGGCTGGGTAAACTGGAGTACATCCCAAAAGCCACCGGACCCACCTACTCCAGCAAGAGGCTGACTTTGCAGTGCATCAGCTGGAGAGAAGTCAAAAGGAAGGAATTAATGCCCCAACAATACCTAAAGATACAAGAGCAAAGGGAAAACGAAGCTCCGAGAGGCCCAGCTGAACACACCCTCACAAAAAGCCAGAAAGTGCCTAGAAAAAGGGCGAGCCGTGGAAAAACAAGCAGAGGACCAGCAGCCTGCCTTTGGGGAAGGTGAGACGGACCCAGCAGCGCAGCCAGGCACCTCAAGCTCCCTTCAACCTGCACACCACCTGCAGGTCTGTGCCTGTTCTGTATTGCTTTGTGGCTGACAAGGACACCGTGCTTTTGCCTAACCCCTCTTTTCTCTCTTGCCTGGCCTTATTTTCTTTCACACTGATGTTTTTTGCAAGCTCTGTTCGAGCAGTGCGAGGTTTAATTGATGAAATGTTTAACGTAACGCTAAATATTTAACATCTCTTGTGCTCACAAAGGGAACCAGACCTCCGAGAGACACAGCACAGAAAGAAAATGTTTTTGTGACAGCGCAAATAGGAATAATCTTGTTTTTGTGTGTACACTGCTAGAAATAATGGGGATATAAACACAATGAGCAGCGAAGAGCAGAATGTGAAACTGTCTGTCAGGTCTGGGCTAGACTGCATTTGAGTTTAAAAAGGAAGCTGCAAAGGAACCACGGCACTCTGAAACTGGCAAGATGGATGGACTGAACAAAGGAAAGCTCCCCAGTGCTGATGTCTGAGCAGGCCCAGCCCCACGCTCCCCTTCCCACACCGACGTGCTGCCCCAGATGCAAACTCAGCACTTCCCCAACACGCCCATGCTGAAGCAGACAATGGCCAGAAAGAGAGAAAACCCCAAACCAGCCCTCCTTTCCAGTCTGTCTGCTAAAACTTGGGCAATTTCAGCCTTCCACGCTTGATTTCTTGGTGTGGTCACAGGGGAGAGGAAGGCCCTGCGTAGAAGCTGAGCAACCCAGCACCTCACCAGCACCCGGTGAGCACCCCGAGCGAGGAGCCCCAGAGCCAGCCCTGCTGAGCTGTGCTTTCAGCAAACCAAAGCCTTTCATCCTTCAGCCATCGCTGCTGGCTCTCACTGGTTCATTCTTCAGTTCACCTCCCTCAGAGCGGCCCTCCAACAACACATCAGTGCCCCCACGCTTAAGAGGCAAAGCACCCAGCAGTGAAGAAGCCTGTTGCTAGCAGGAGAGCTGGAAGACACAGCCGTTAGAATGCAGCTCACCTGGACCACACACCTTGCTGCTTGCTGACCCACGGGTTTCTGGAAGGGAAGATCCTACAGAGCACGTGTTACTGGTGCCTGCTCACAAGTAACGTCAACTGCTAGAATACACGTTCAGCTTATAAAAATAAGAGGAAATTGAGAAAGGTTGTCCACCACCCCATGGCCAAAGCTGATGAAAATTATCTGCCCTGCATTTTTTCTGTGACCTCTTTTTCCCTTGAGTTCTGCTGTTGCATCATCATCCCCATTTCTGATGAGTTTGAAGAAGCCTTTTCACATTAGCTCTTAAGCCATTAAAAATATTTTTCAGTCTCGCATTTAATTTGCAGAAAAAGATTTCCCCAGTGGAAGCCTTTGTAGGCAGGAATCCTGTGTAGGCAGGATTCTCATCTGCACCGCATTCCACATCTCTGTGGGAAGATCCGACAGGGAGGCTCAGGTTGGGTAGTGGGAAAAACTTCTGTTCCAAGGAGCTGTCAGGCAGTGGCACAGCTGCCCAGGGGTGGGGGGTCACCGTCCCTGGGGGTGTCCCAGAGCTGTGGGGATGTGGCACTGAGGGACGTGGGCAGTGGGCATGGGGGGCTGGGCTGGCCTTGGGGTGCTCAGAGGGCTTCTCCAACCGGAGTGCTTCTGTGGTTCTATGTATGCATTAATCCAGCGCGCCGATCAAAGGGCAACAAATGACTTAACATTTCCCCTTGGCTCCAGCACTCATACCTGCACTTCCAATAGGCTCTGCTGCCAAATAACTTCAGGACTTTGCAGGCAACTAGTGCTGCAAATACAGAGTCTGGTAACATACAATACAGTCTCCACATAAAACACATGTTACAACAGAAATAAAACTGGTGGCAGTGACCACACAGCCCTTCCTGCTCTCCTCTCCTGCTAAATATGGAGTAAATAAATGGATCTCTTACTGCACAAGGGATCGTTTACATCTTACTTCTTTTGAGACCAGTTAATGGAGAAGTCAGGTGTGTACCTGGAAGCTGAACTGAGCCCTGTACTGTTCAATTGCAACTAGACCGCATGCTGCATTTGCTCCAGCACTGGGTCTCATCACCCAGCAGCAGCCTGCCTGCTTCTCTTTTCTGCGTGTGCCCCTTCTCTGTGTTTTATGTTAAATTATGGTGATTCACATCTAGATGACACATGGGATTTCCCCAGAAGAAAGGTGCTGTATATGCATTCATGTTTTTATTACAAGGCTGAAAATCTCCGCTTTCCACATAAATATCACACATACAGAATTACATTGGGACACCTCTGCCAGCAACTGGAAAAATTAATGCAAGCAATATTCAAGGCACGAAATGTCACAAACTGCTGGTGCCCCTGAAGCTAATTATTTGTAAAGATCACAATCTGACACAGAACTATCTCGTGCCTTTAATTACACTGTTCATAATGAAGACTCAACAACGCGTAAGCATAGGATGCCATTACTTTCTTAATTATAGATTAGCACACACAGAAAAAGCCTACTCTGGATCACGACCTTCACATGTAACCCTTCGCTTATATGTCACGAATGTGCCTGGCACGTGGGAGAGGGAAGCACATGGGAGCAGACAGGTGATGAGCCCCGCACCTCTCACAGGATTATGCAATGCAGGAAGCCCAACCAATGCTGTCATCTCCCCAAATTGCAGCACAAGCTGCCACTGTTTTCTGGTGCCGTGCAAATGCAATGGAGAAGAAAACCCCTGCTCCAAGGAACTCGTGCTAACAGCAGCAGCAGCAGTGTAGCTCGGGCCCCTGCAGCCAGCTCACCTCATCTGCCGGCAGCTGATAGAAACACTTCTGGTATGGGGAATGTGAGAGCTGAGGGGCCACCTCTCCAGTGACAATGGCCCTCCTGCATCCATTCCAGTGGAACAGGCACTTGGCATCACAGAAGAGCAGATCAGCTCGTTGAGCACTCAGCGCTGGGTCGTCAGAACATACCCATTAAACACGAGGGTCCTCTCCAATGCGGACAGCAAACAGCTGGAGCAACGGGCTGACTGTGGCCACTGGTGGCCCCTCTCCTGTTCCATCAAGCAGCGCTTGATGCGACCAACTGCAGGGCTCAGGCAAGCAATACGCTTTGTCTTCCATTTAATAAAAAGAATATGGCTACTGTATCAGTTCTGTCAAAGCAATACTGACCTCTTCACTCACTTGGGCTGCTTTCCTCTGGAAGGGAAGGAAAGGAATAGCATCTTCTCAATGCTTAGGGCAACAAACAAACGAAGAAGGATAAAATCACAGTGTGCTCGTTTATCGGATCGTCCTTCCAAGTCTTCTCCTTTTTCTTTCCTCTGCCACCTGTTTCAGATGCTCCTCCAGCTCACAGCACCACGCACACACATTTATGCAGTTGCCTCAATACTTCCCTAAATCCTCCTTCACCTGTCTTGCTCTCCTTCCCCTCAGAGATGCTCAGGAATTCCTCTGCACAACAGCTCCGTCGTGTCCTGAGACACAGAATAGTGCTTAATGAAACTGTTCAGTGCCAGAAGAGGGTACTGCCGTGAGAGGTTCGAGCACCTAAACCAACTGCAGACCAACGAGGGACGACATTCTCAGCTCGTTTCAATAGAAGAATTTAAGAAATGACTCAAAAACTTGCAGCCTCTTCAGTGTTGCATATTTTCAAGACAACTACATACCTTTACATCTGAAAGAGGAGCCCAAGTTCAGCTCTATCAAACAAAACAGCGACAGAAACTTCCTGGGCTCATTTCGGTGGCAGCAGACCCCACCCACAGGGCACCAGGATGGCCCCGAATGCTTGTTCGTACCAACCCGGCCACACCACTCCCCAGATGGCAATGGGTTTCTCCTTCAGAGATCCACTACACACAACTGCTGCATGTCAACTTCTGCAAGGAAACAGCCTATCCTGTTGGCCTGCTTGTCGCCAACAGTTAAGGATACGTTTCAGTTTCAAGAGGTGTCTGGATGAGGAGCTACGAGATACGCTTTAGCAGCTCGTGGTAGCAATGGTAATGGGAGGACGGTTGGACTAGATGATCTTGCAGGTCGTTTCCAACCTTGTGACTGTATGATTCTGTGAGTCAGTTAGTCTTTGATGTTAAGGAACACTGTGCAAACGATGCAGCTCTTTAGTAAACCCTTTTTTTTTGTTGTTTTAATAGAAAAGTCTATTTCAGATTAAAACACAAGCAATTATAATTAAAACTACAACGTGATTTTAACCCAGCAGCTTGTTTGAGGGAAAGAAACAATAGTTATTTCCCTGAGAAAAAACAATTCTCTGAATGTCCATGTTTCCATAGAGACAGCCTCTCTCCTTTTGTGCTCACTAATCTATCTTGGTCGATCGATACTTTATGGTAATTGTCTCCATGGTAATTGCAATGATAATAATCCCCCTTTCCTATATAAAAGGAACGTAGGAAAGCAAAAACAAAACTACTTGGGAAACACAGGCTGGGTCTGCAGAAGTGACAGCAGAACACGTACCTTTATCTCAATGAAAAGAACTGTTGTGCTTAATTAGTGCAGCTGCAGCTCACAGCTCAGGTGAAGTCCCACCAGGAACTTCAGGATGAGGATGCCAAATCACTGGAATCAATCCCACAGTGACACCCTATTGACCTACAGCCCAGAGCATCAGGAAGAGGAGGAATGGGCGAAGAGCAAGCGACTGATGGCACCTGGGCATGCAGTGTGCTGGGCAGGAGGGGCTACTCCCCAAGCCTCCCACCTGGTGGGCGTCAAGCAGAAAGGCTGGGCATTGCCACGGGCAGCAGCCCCAGGTCCCTCATCTGCGTCATCACCTGCAGAAATAACCACAGAGATGGCCATCACCGTTCAGCAAAAACCACAGAATCACGGAATGGCTGGGCTGGAAGCCAACGCAGCCCAGCCCTGCCGGGGCAGTGGTGTCTTTGCAGGATCAGAGCTCAGAACCAAGAATCACACTGCCCTTCTGCAGAGAAAGAGCTGTCACCACTAACTCATACATCTACACAGAGACATCTCGGAGCAGCTGAGCAAAGGTAACACAAGGTAAAACAGGGTTCATCGATACAACGACTAGCAATTAACAGCTAGCAAAAAAGGAAATTACCTAAAATACTTCGGGAAAACACTCCCCCCAAATTAGGATCAATTTAGCAATTTCTGGTAGTTTTGCAATTGAAGCAAGGAGAGTAACAGTATAGAAATTAATTATGCTGATTATGTACTTGATTACAGCAGATTAAAAAGCAAGTGCTGCTCCCACGGCAGTGCGAGCTGTCTGCACTTCCCAAACCTGTCACTGAGAGGGAGGGGGCTGGCCATGGCACGGGGAGCTGGGCCTTGCCAAAGGAAAGAGGAAAAGAAGTAGAAAGGGAGAAAAACAAAGCTCGTTTTAAGCAGAAATGAACTATCTGTTCCTGTGACCTTCTGCGCTATGCAGAGATCCCCCAGAGCAGCCCAGGGGTTTGAAACCAATGCCAACCTGAGCCAGGGACCTGCTGCGTTCCCTCTTCTGGTGTCACCGCTGGCAGAGGTGGCAGCAGCAGGCAAAGGAAGGGAGATTTTGCAGGGAAAATCGTGAAAGCCCACAAAAAGCTGATGCTGCTTTACCAGCAGGTGAGTGGCTTCAGCGGGATGTCACCTAGGAGCCCCGGGCCGAGGAGCTGCCAGGTGTGATCCATCAGCAGCAGTAAGGGCTGACCCGGGGCTGCTGCTGCAGTGCGGCGCTGGACCGAGCAGCGTGTGGGCAGGAGGAAGCAATGGGCCTTTTTCATGACTAACTTCATGCACTTTTTATGAGCTGTTCTCTCAAGATACCACGCTAAAATACAGTACACAAGCTTTTTTCCCTCAATTGCTTCTAAGATTGAGAACTATTGCGGAAGCGGCGGCAGCTTGGTAGGGGGCAGAGTGGAAATACTTGAGTTGTTTGACAATTCTGTATTTTGTATTTTATTTGTACATATGGACTTAAAAAAATAAAATACCGGCCTGCTTACCAGCTTGTTATACTGATTTCCACAGGAAGGAACACGGAAGGAAACTGCCAGGCCCCACGGCTGGCAATGGGCACTTCCACAGTCAGTGGGAGTCTGAAAAGATTACAGATATCCAAGGGCAATGAAAACATGTGATCTCACTTTAACCCTGGGCATCCTGATCTGGTGGGTGGCAGCCCTGCCCGTGGCAGAGGGCTGGGACTGGATGGGCCTGCAGGTCCCTCTGAGCCCAAGCCATCCTGTGATTTTGTGATATCCTGCCTGACTTATTCATGGCAAAGGTCTCAAAAAATCAAAAGGCATTTCAGCGGCCCGGGACTTACCCAGAACACTGAGGTTCAGTCCTGTTGGCGCCTGCGGGTCAGAGCACAGCACAGTGCCAGAAGATCCATTAGCTCTTGCTGGATACATTACCTCCAGGTTACCTGCTCTGCTCACCCCCCTCTCCCTGCCTCCCCCCTGCGCTTCGTGCCGAACACCTCTGGGATCTCACAGAGCGAGAGGGAGCTGATGGAAAACTCATCAGCAATTTCGAATAAAGGTAATTTATGGATACAGGCAACTTTGATCTGGGGAAGCAGAAGGAGAGCGCTGGCAGTGCCTTTGATGCGGAGGGATGACGGATTGTTTCTGGCAATGCTGTCCCGGTTGCGCCGTTAGTTGAGGGATTCACCTTTCTTCTCCGGCTGAAATGTCTTTTGCCAAATGAAAGAAAACATTTGGATTCCTTTTATGTCAGTTACTTTGTGTTGAACGTATTGACTCAAGTTTTTGTTGTGGGTGTTGCCAGGAGTGAAAACTTTTTCCAGCTCTCCTTCCTTTGAAGAACGTTTCGCTACGCAGTATGAGTAGGCCAAGGATGGAGATGAGTCAGAGCCTTCACCCACCAGCCAGCCAGCTCTGAACCTCAGCAGCCGACCCAGCAGACCTCCACGAGCTGGGAAACGCTGCTCCCAAAGCTCCCTTCAGCTGAGAGAGCCCTCCTGGAAGAACCCTGTGGAACACTGCTTTAACTCCACCACCTCTTTTATTTTTTTAACACGCCATCAGTGGAAGAAATGCACCGTAAGCTTAAAGGAGGGCTCGTAAATCATCACACGGCCCTGAGCGCTTCATGCAAAAATTATGTCCGGCTCCGAGGCTCGAAACGCCCACGGGAAGGAGAGAAAAACAAGAGCTCCAACACTTCTGTTGAATTTATTCCCCGAAGTCAAGAGAAATTTTCCTCAACTTCTCCAAGCAGTACAAATAAAGGTCTGAAGATTATTCATAACACTGTAGCTCATTTTTAATACCAGAGACAAAATTGCTTAACATCAGCTTTACTCTCTGACAATTTATTTAAGGCAGGAGAGAGCTCCACTAATACTATTTATGTACGAATATAAATAACTCATTCCTTTCGAAAAGGAGTTCAAACGTCCCAAATAGCAATTCATCTTTCTGCTCGCTGATTTTGTTAATCATCAGTAAACTCTGAATTTTCCTGGCAAAACCCATTCCCGGCACGAGGACCAGGGACCCCACGGACCTGCAGGCTGCTGACGTCAGCCGCAGCGCGCACACGGGCTTCTCCTCTCCTTGCTGCCATATGCCCCTCTAAACGACTCCATTGGAAACAAAGGATGGATTTGCTTTCCTCCCATTACGGATGTGACGGCTCCCTGTAATCCTGTCCTTTTGTCACAGCGCTCGGGGAAACTGAAACAGAGCCGGCAGGCCTTGGCATCAACGCAAGCAAACCACAAATTCAACCGTGAGTTACTGCAACCAAACACACACCAGCGCAGGAGGAACACGCAGGAACCCCTCAGTGCAACCCAGGTGCTCCAGCAGGCACTCGGCAGCTGGGTTGTGCATCTGCAGTCTTCCATGGGGGGAGGCATCACGGCAGACCTACAGCTCCAATTGAGGCCCACAGTTCCTCGTGGCCACCCTACAGCTCCTCATGTCAGCCCCACAACCTCACAGGGAGTGCAGGAACAACACAGAGCAGAGCTCAGCGCCACAGGGCACAAGGGAATGGGCACGGGGCTGCGTCAGGGGAGGGTTGGGGGGTGAGGGAAAGGCTGAGCCCCAGAGGGCGGTGGGCGCAGCGCCACTCCCAGGGCAGTGGGACGGCCCTGAGCTGCAGAGCTCATGGAGCGCTGGGACACCGCTCTGCCACAGCGCTGCGGCTGGGTGCTGCCGTGTGGGGGCTGGGCTCAGCGCTCCTTGTGAGTCCCCTCCACTCTGCGATACCCAGTGATGCTGTGGTCCTGTGATTAGTTTAATACCACGGCACAGCCCTCAGCGCACCGCGGCGTTTGCAATTCTGATATTATTTCTTATTATGAAAAAGCCAGAAAGCAGTTTAGAGCGGGTCGTTAATCTCTATGCAAATGAGCCGCAGGCACACGGCATCACCCCGCTAAGGACCCTCGCGCAGAACAGCGGAGCTGCTGCAGCTTTGTTCCGCAGCCGCCCCGACTGCTATTTTCGCCGGATGACGTCCGTAGTGTCATGGTTACGGCGGTGCCGCACGAAGCATCGCTCCCTCCTCTCCCCACGGACACCGCGAGCGCCCGCAGCCGCCGGGCACGGCCAGCCCGAGGTGACCCCGCGCCCCCGCCGGCACCACGACGGCTCGGGGGGGGGGGCGGGCAGCCGGGATCTCGGCGGCACGGGCACGGAGCAGAGGCGAGCGTGCAGCACACCGCGGCAGTGTGTAACCACACCGGTATTGCTTCATCATCCTCATTATACCTTAATGGCCTTTGTTTATTAAAAAAGTTAGTCAGCACTTCTGCAGGCTCCTCCGCTAGCAGCGAGCTGCGCCTGTGATGGTGCAGTTTCCCAACGCCCGCTTCGTGCAACAAGGAACAAGCGAGCAGTGCTGCCTGCTCACACTGCTGGCCATCCCTGCGAGCTCTCGGAGGGGTCTCGGAGCCCTCCTCTTGTTTGCAATGTGTAATTTAAGTCTATCCAACACACTATTTTCCCCTATTGACAAAGGCAGAGCAGCTAATTCTTCGTCTTACCAGAACACAACCAAGCTGAAGGACCAAACCGTGGACTCTGAGCAGAGTTAAGCAAGCCTTATTGGAGCGGAAATCTCAGCTGGGCTCTGCAGCACATTTTCTTTCCAGTATTTGCTTCCAGCTACACCCTGTTGTGTGCAAGAAATCTCAATGTGAATTTCAGAATGCCCCCCCTTTCTCTGCTACCCATCGGTCCGTCCTGCAACGAAGATCACTCTGGTCCATCTCTGTCTCATCGTGCAATTCTCTCATTTTTAGTTACCCGACGCTCCTGCAATTTCACTGTTACCTCTTTTCAAATCAGAATAGAAGAGGTTGCCTTGGGGTGGGTTGGTTTAGGGTTCCTTTTTTTCAAGCTAATGACTCCCACCTGCGTCTTTCATGGCAGAAGGCACTAATTAAACCTGCAGAATTTAAACCTTGTCTTGACATAACGGCTGCTTACCCACTATCAGACTACCAGTTTTCCCTCCACCTCCGTTCTTAAAACAGTGCATGACTGACGGCCACTAAATGTCAGCACGGGGATACGGCAGAGTGCCGGAGGGTGCCCTGTTTGCCACGGCAGCTCCGACCAAGAGAAGGAGATCCCCTGAAGCCCAAACACCCTAACACTGATAAAGCTTCCACACTCCTCACTCCATCCCTAACAGCCCTACCAAAACACTGGAGATGCCACGCTAACCAGACACTGCACAGAGGGAACACCTGCCCGACGTGGGCGCTCAGTCCTGCTGCAAGGCACAACCCTCTGACTTCTGCTGACGGACAAGGAGGAGCTGCTGCTGCCCGCAGTGCTGGAACAACTTCTGCTATTTCACTCAAGTGACTTGAAAGTCTGAGCACACAAACACCAAACCGCCCGGCAGAATGGAAAATTCCGCCCGAAGCAGCACGCGCCTGGCTTGGCAGGCATTTATTCTCCTTTATTAGTGTCTGCTGCTCCAGGTCCCGCAGCCGCAGGGATGCTCTGTCTGCACGCTGCCCGCCCCGGACTGCTCAGCAGAGAGCAGCATCTATCTCCTATGGCACCCACACCTTCCCGGGACCTGCATGCTGGCAGTTGCTCAGTGCTGGCCCAGGAATCATAGAATCACAGAATGGCTTGGGTTGGAAGGGACCTCAAGGATCATGAAGCTCCAAACCCCCCGCTGCAGGCAGGGCCACCAACCTCCATGTCTAATACCAGACCAAGCCGCCCAGGGCCCCATCCAACCTGGCCTTGAACACCTGGACGGGGCATCCACAGCCTCTCTGGGCAGCTGTTCCAGCACCTCACCATGGAGACCACAGGCTCAATGTGCTGCTCCCATCCAGCACCACTGCATCCCCTCTCATTTGAGCCAACTGCAGTTCCCAGTGCCGCTGGCCCAGATCTCCCCATCCCTGCTATCCCAGCTCCTGGGCTTACTGGTGCCACACGCCCTGCCCTGCCTGCCCGCTGCCATCACAGTTTGCGCGTTCCCTCATCAGGGCAGCAATGGCAGCCTTGACTTCTTTGGGAGCCCTAAAAGCTGAAGCCGTGCAAGTTGTCATTGAAGGACCTTACAAAGGGAAGAGAGGAGGAAAGGAACAACACCGTTTTAATTTAAATATCAAAAAGCACCAAAGAATATATTTAAAGGTCAAAACTCCCAGTGATGTCTCTTCTGAAGCACTACAAACAAAGCACAAATCCTTCTTTGTGTGTAGCGGGTTTAGATGTCTTAAGCACTCTCCCTGCATTACTGCTTAATGAAGAAGGGGACATGCTGAAATGGAGAATCTACCTCAATGCCAAGGAAAAAAATCATACCTCACTATCCAACATAAATGAACCCCGTGAATTAGTCCTCACTGCTGGGAACTCAAGAAACAGGCAATTGTTCACCACTGCTCTTGATCTGACTGCGTTAAACTTTACTCCATACGACGCCTGGTTTAAAAACCAGGGTTTCCATTCACCACCAGCAACGCCATCGCAGAGCACAGCAGGAAGGGGACGTGCCCGTGCCTGGAAGGGGCACTGGGAGTGCAGGAAGGCACCCTGAGCACAGCAGGAGCCCGCAGCCCTTCGGGTGGCCCTGCAAGGAGAGCTCAGGACTACAGCGCAGCAGTAACCGTAACGCTCCCATAACAGAAACGGTATTTAGAGGCACGTAGGAAGGGATGCTGACGGTGACAAGAAGTAATCTTCGTTTTAATCCCTGAGAATGTTAGGTAACATTCGTAACGCACTTAATTAATAGAAACTATAGTCAATTTTTTGTTCTTTTTTGGAGAAAACGGCATGACTTTATCTCACAGAGCAAAATGAGCGGCGAGTGAACATACCACGTGTCACAACAGCACAGCAGCTATTAACTTCTCCTAAGTGACACCAAACAATGCTCCTAACAGAGGGCACACAACAAGAGAGCTGCTAACACAAAAGGATGGCCCGGCTGCACTCACTGCACGAGCCCTCCTGAAGTTAAAAACACAAGAGAATTACACTGCTGGGGCTGCGACCTGTGCGGTTCCATCCAGGCTGCCAGCTGCCACGGCGAGATGCATGACAAACAAAATGAATGCTGAGTAAAGACGCAGCATTGCTGCATTTCAAACCCTGGGTAGGTACATCCAGCTCCATCCAGAACAGCTGGAACCAAACAGAGTGAGGGATTATCCACAGAGGTATAATTAACCTGGCCACCATCGGCAGCTGTCGTTCACTGTGTTACGTAAGACAAGAAGAGGCCCAGAATCAGATTAATGGTACACAGATTTATCCCTCGGTAAGGAAGACGTGTAGGCACTGAGATCCTGCCCGAGCAAACCTGGGCAGTGTTCTGACATCGCAAAAGAAATTGTTCCTGTTACATAAGCAACGTGGATGCAGTCAAGAGACTGACAGGAAGATCCTGATCTGGGGATCCTGTTGTTTTGTTTCCCCAAATGCTGCACTACACATTACCAGTAAGGTTCCTTGCTGCCTCACCACCTTCTCTCCTCCCCCTCTGCAAACACAAAGCCCACAAACACACCCAGGCCCCCACCCAGCAGCGCTGCTCCCTGCTCCTCTGGCTGACCCAGTTTAAAGGTGGCAGCAGCAGAAGCAGCCACAGAACATCGGCTGCATTGTTTCCATGGTCCCTTGATTAACTGCCATAGTAACTAGGTAGCGTGCACTTGCAGCAGACCACCTCCCTTTCTATTTATTTCTTTTATCGTATTTGAGATGGCAGCACATAGGCAATGTCTTGCACTGGTATCCACGCTCTGCGTCACGCAAGGAACTTGCACACATTGGCGTTCCCAAAGTGGGTCCTGTGGGGGAAAGCCAGCTGGCAGGGGCACTGCTGGTGCTCACGGCTCCTGCAGTCAGCCTGCGCCTGCCCTCAGAACTGTGGTGTGGACACGGTGCTCACAGACAGTGGGTCCTCACTGCCTTCCTCTGGATTTGCTCTTACTGAGCACAGCAGCACTCACCAAGGCAGACAGAGCTTTACCACACCAGCAACATGATCCCTGTAGTCGCCCGGAAGGCAGTGAACCCAGCTTCTGCAGTGCTATGGATGACAACTATTCGGAGAAGGGAGGCAGTAGAGACCGCAGCCGTACCTCTGCATGAAGAGGCAAACATCCAACTCATGGAATGAGCCCAACGAGAGACATGGCGGACCAGGGTGTGCCCTGCGGCCCAACAGAGCCGTGCTGAGACAGGAGGCTGTCCTGGCAGTGCCCGTGGCACGCTCAGCACCAGAGCTGGGGCAGGCGGACGGGACGCATGCGCTGGGCTCTTATGCAACTGCAGGCATCAATCTTTCCAGCAATTATTTTCCACTCTGACCTACAGCTCACTGCACCAGGCACGTGCACAAGGGGACTACGCCTTCGTCAGAAGCACAGACAGAGACTTTAATTGCAGCGAGTAACTGCAAGACCAATAGTGCAGCAGGGAAAAGGACACAGGCAAAAGCAGCAATGAGAATGTTATGCTCCTTCTCCCTCCCTGCCCTTCTTACGTTGTAGATCCAGCCTTTATGCCTTGCAGACGTTAGTACCACCACACACTGCACAAGGAGAAGCCAGGAGGCTCCCAAGGAGATGCACCGTGCAGAACAGTGCTACAGAGCAGGGCTGCCACCAGGCACCTCGCCCCTCTTGGGTTTGTGTAGCACAGTGAGATCTGCATTCAGGTCATGCATGTACAGAAGAGCCCTTGGAGCAATTCAAGAAGTCACCCGGTCTCTTCCCACAGCTCAAAGTGTTCAGGAAATCCCAAACTTTCCAGCTCCTCCCCATCCAGCAGGGAATTCAGGTGTCCCAGCAGTGGAGACCTTACAGCCTCCCCAGGCAAAGGCTGGGCTCTTCCCCTTTCCCCACAAAGCTTTCTGGAACGCCTGTGCTCACACAGCCTCCCCTGCTCAGAACTCACCCATTATTTCTTGCCCTATCTCCAGCAGCTAAGAAGGAAAGCTTCCTTCTCCCAAAACTTCTTATGTAACTAACAGAAAGTGCTTGAGAGTAACCACAGAACCCAGCACCTTTTTAAGTAATATCTTACCTTGCTTCTGTCTGTCCCACCTTTTCAAAGTAGAATTGTGTAAGACCTCATGAAGGTCAGATGTGTAAAAGCAAGCGACTCGCTGACCTCCCGGCGTGTTTCCCAGGCTTCTATAAGGTCTGATTTGCTTTTCTGGGCATAGAGATGATGAGCAAAAAGCATTGCTCGGTCAGCCAAAGGGAGATGTGCAATGCAAAAAACAGAAAACTGTTACTGTAAGAGATTACAGGGCACTAAACAATACGCTTCTAGTGCTGGAGGGAAGCATACCTACCCACTCCTGGCCTAATATCAATAATTCAATATTAAAGCTTTCAACACAAGCACAGGCTTTTCAGTGGAAGTATTCTTCAAACCTTGATGCCTACGCACAGATCTGACACGCAGATCTACACCATGAAATTGGTTAAAAAGAGCCTAAAACTAATTTAACGATTATGGGAAAAGGCATCCACATTAATGAATTACAATTCGTGTTATGCATACTTCCTCACGTAAACAAGCTGCAACACGAGCGCATGCTGCTGGGATGCTATTGCTTACTCAGGGGCTCCGAAACTCCTCCAGG
Organism: Pavo muticus; assembly: GCA_016647715.1. Classification (NCBI taxonomy): domain Eukaryota; kingdom Metazoa; phylum Chordata; class Aves; order Galliformes; family Phasianidae; genus Pavo; species Pavo muticus. The sequence continues at coordinate 1,810,974 of JACDJE010000100.1, read as the reverse complement.
AAAGCAGCGGTGAATCACGTCAATAGTCATGCCTCCCCGAGGGAAAAAACCACCCAGGAACACGTTTAAATAGAAGAAAGAGATCTCTCGTGACCCTCGGTTTCCAGATGCCCCTCTGCTGCAGGGTGCAGGAGGAGGCTCACTGCAGTACACCAGTTTCCCGTTGGGCTGTGAGGTGACGCCGGGTGGCACTGGGTCTGCCATCACAGTGATGGCACCACGGCACGTCTGTGAGGTCACCCAGCCAGCATAGAGGATGCAGTGCCTGCCCTGCCCCAGAGCTGGGCATGGGTCAGCAGTCAAGGCAAGGCGAGGCATCCCAATGCACCCACATCCTCTCCTTCTCTTTTCTCACCATGCACGAGTGGAGCCAGGTGGAAATTACCAAGAGAGCCAGAGAGCTTCCACCAAACCTCCTTCCACGGTTTGGGCTGAAGGCCAACAAGGTAGGTGCACCGGATGCCCGTACATCCTGACCACAACGTGCACTAAACCAGATATGAATCACTTACATCTGCAACTTGCACTATTTACCTTCGTGACATACTACTTAGAATTCATAGAAGAATTCCTGGGATGAGTGTGAACCTCACAAAGAACAAAGGGCAGAGGAAACACACCACGAAGATGGCACGTTTCCCTGCACGCCGTGCTTAGTTAGAGGCAGAGCAGTGGGCACTGAACGCAGCCCCAGCGAAACAACGCCGCACTTGCCTGATCTGTGTCGGAAGCAGAGCACAGAACTGTGGTTTATGGCGTGACCTTCTGTTTTTTCAGCCTCATTTGACCAGAGATCATCAGCTCCCCACAGTCATGTGGCCACTCCGATTCTGGACTGGCCAAACTTCCAGTTACTTTGACACAAACATGGAGCGGTTTTCCCTTTCACTCCATGTGGACGCTCACCGGTATTTTCAACCCTTGGACATTAATACGTGAACCGGAGGACTACTTTCACTGAAAAGCAAATTGTTTTGTGAAACTGATGAAATCTGGCTCCACGATTTCCAGTGGTGCTCCATCAGGGACTGCAGGTTTAACCATGGTGGTTTATCTACGGAGAATAAAGCATGCCCATTGCTCTACTTAGCAGCGTGATCCGCAGGACATCAGACAGCTTATTAAGGGAAAAAAGACCAATTAAAACTATTAAATGAGCCTAAACAGCAATCGGTGAATTCATTGGATTTGGTCTGCTGCTGCTCCGACCGCAGCACGGTGCCTTGCAATACTGGGCCTCCAAAAACAAACCGACCAACCTGGGATGAATCCAGCTTAACAAAAAAGTGTAAATTTAATCTCCTCTTACAGATCTGATTTGCTTTGGGATAATCTCCAGCGACAGCCACACAGCACCTTCCACACAGGGAAAGGGGCTGGCTGAGGGAGAGCACAATGCTCATGTACTCACAGCAGGATGGCTGCTGTCCCCCATACAGTTCATAGAATCATATCATAGAATCACAGAATGGCCTGGGTTGAAAAAGGGCCACAACTCTCATCTCGTTCCAACCCCCTGCTATGTGCAGGGTCGCCAACCAGCAGACCAGGCTGCCCAGAGCCACATCCAGCCTGGCCGTGAATGCCTGCAGGGATGGGGCATCCACAGCCTCCTACATCACAGTGCTCCTCCTGGCCAACACACCAGGGGTCACATATTCATGGACAACGCACAGGGAGATCATTTACACGATGCTGATGTACGGGGAGCAGCAAGAGACTTCAGGGCTGTGAACAGATTAACAGGCTCCAGAAACGACACGAGGGACCTGGAGCAATGATGGTGGAAGGCTGGTCAGCAGTCAAGCACCCTGCGAAACGCTTGTGTTCTCTCCCAGGAAGGATTAAGGCTGATGAGGCAGAAATCACATTTCCTCGTGTAGGTGGCAACATATGGGAGCTGTCACAACACATGCTCCTGCAGATGCACGTGTCCCGGAGCTGCGCTGACTCTCACATGCCGAGACTTCTCCCAGCTACAGGAGAATCTGTGGATAAACTACTGCAACCCTAAAAATCATGTTCCAGGGAGGGCCTGGGCTCCACAGGGCCCACCGGCAGCACAGGCAGTCTGATGGGAAGCAGCGGTGCTGCTGGGGCTGTGGTACCCAGAGAAGAGGAGGGCAGTTCTGACTCCCACCTTCCAGCACAGCCCATGCAGAGCTCCCCTTTCCCCACACAGGGACAGAAGGGATCCAGCAGGGAGTGGGCTGGTGACCAGACCACACATCCCAGGATGTCCACTAAAGTCACATATTACACAGACTGTGCTCCAGGAGGCTGTGCTTCATGCTGCCAGGTAACTCCTGGGAGAGAGAACAGCCTCTGCCACCCACTGTGTGCCTTTGGGTGTGCTGCAGGGCACCACTTGCCCGTGGGGACACTGGGTAAAACAACAGAGCTCAGCCCTAAGCAGCCTGCACTTACGTACTGTGACTCCACAATGGGAGGGGTAAGGGGAGCTGCCATCTGGATAAGGCACTTTCTGTATGCACAGCAACTCAGAAACATGCAGCACAGAATTCCTCATGGTCTGTCCTCAGAAGACTCAAATTTGATGACCTAGAGATTAATCTTCTGCACAGAATGCAAATCCAAGCAGGAGGCCCACCAATGAAAACAGCCCAGCCCCACCAGTTCAGGGAAGGATTATGGCTATGGAATAAAAACCATGTTTTAACAGCTAAATAAGCCGGCCAGTATCTGTAAAATATTTAAAGATAAGAGAATGCCCACCCTGTTTCCAAAAAGTAAACGCAAGGTTCTAGGTGGGAAGCCAATATATTCCACCTCAGCTTCAATGCCCATTTGTGTGCTCTCTGCAAAGTGCAGACAGGTAAAAGCCAGAACAAATAAAGAGATGCTGTGGCTGATAGAAGCCTTGGCAAAGCAATCTTCTCAGGAAAACACACCAGCCTGAGAGATGCAGGAGCAGCAGGGCACTGGTGGTTCTGGATTACTTCTGGATTAGTTCATTTGCCTAAAACACGAGGAATTCACTCACTTATCAGCAAAAGTGACTTGGATAGGGATACTCCAGGCAAGGGAAAACAAACCGAGTGCCAACACATGAACTGGCAGTGTGTGCTGCAGAGAAATGATGGGGCTGAAAGGAAATACAAAGAGAACATAAAAGGTCTGCTGGGGTTAATATCAAGAACGGCTACAATCGGAAGACAGCCATCTTTCAGGCATGTCACAGCTAACACACACTGATTGTCAACATCCACTTCCAGGTATTAACACAAGCAGTGAAAAACACATCACAGTGGTAACAGATAAAAGCATGAACAATGGGATAAAATGAAGGATCAAAGTCATTCTTCTACTGTGCTCCATAACCTGAAGGTGCTCCTCTTTACTAAGGACCCACCAGCTTTAAGGGATGAGGGGGAAGGAGGACCCTCTTAGTGGCCTGGCTAACCAAAGACTTCTGGTCACTTGAGAGCCTGTTAATTCTTTTACTTGCACTGTACCTGTGCCTCCTATTTAACACAAGGATGTTAAGCAGATTTAGAGAAGGCTGCTGGATGGCGTTTCCCACACCGCAGCCATCCACCTGCTGTCAGCCCAAGGAGTCCGTCACCCTGCCCAGGAGGGATCTACAATTCTTAAACCAAAGAGCTAAAATCAACCCCCCCAAAGACTGCATTCCTTCGCAGTGAGCACGGCTGGCTGGGAACCTTTGCCACCAGGGCTGACAAGAGGAATTAATCAGAGCCAGCTATCAGCTGCACGCGCTCCCCAGCAGCCACGGCCCCGCCGCAGCTCGCGGCCAGCCGCACGCACGGCTGGGCTCCACATCTCGGCTGTTCCTTTCAGTTGAGTCATTACTGGAATATTTCATTGCCTTCCTGAGATGATTAACAGCTGTGACCTTTTCAAAATTTGGAAGGTTCTTTTCTGCATGCTAAGTAATAACACAATGGCTTAATTTAAACTATAGCACAAACCCATTCTGCCTAAATAATCCCTGTCAACAATTAATTTAACATTAAGAGAGTGAAACAGAAATGCACCGTCAGTAGCAGTTTTGTTTTTAATTCATTTGTCCTTTTTAATATCCTGCTCCAGGCAGGAATTATTGGTGACAAAACCAGCCGGAGTTATCGCATCCATTTAGCTTCTGCGCGTGAAGTCAAACCCCACTCAGCTGCAAGAAGCTGCAGAGATCCACGCTCCAACTTCGCCAAGGTCTCGCTGCTGCCGTCCCCCGCTTCCCAGCCCCTAACAGACTCAGCACCATGGCAGACCAGGTGACCACAATGGTATCTCCCTACTGCCTCTTGCACAGGAACAACTGGAAGGAGACGCGTGCCCAAGGAAGGGCTGGCTGAGCGGCGCTGAGCAGCTCTGATAGGTCCAGAGATCACTGCTACTTCCTTCCACCAAGGCAAACAGAGCTGTGACTTCAGCGAGCAGCCCGCCCTTCACTTGGTGGCATCCACTCAGTTGTTACAGCCCAGATGCCCTGCACAGGCCTTCATAGCAAGCAGGGAATGTGGGATAACTGTGTGCACTTATTTTCAATGGTGACACACTGCCATTTTTCAGAGATTGCTGTGCAACTTCAAACCCAAAGTTCCTTCAAAATGCATCTGCACAGAGAGGTGAAGAGCACTGAGATGTGCTTTTAAGTCTCTGAACTGCTGTACTCAGCCTGGAAATTTACATTTCTGAAAGCGTAGATGAAGAGATCCCGTATGGAAATAGGCCATTGGCAGCACAGGAAAGGCATCTGTGCTGGTGTCTGCTGTCCCAAGCAGAGGCACGGCACCCTCCAACATTCAAATCTCTGCTTGCGTTCTCCTCCCTACTTGAGATCCACTTTTATCTCTCTTATCTCCTTTTAAGCTTCATCTGCGGTAATTGTTTTTGTTAAGCCTGGTTAATTAAGACTGCAGGCTCATCAGGGAAACCTCCCCCTTCCTTCGCTTCCCATTTCCGCAGCTCAGCAGAGCACAGCGCGGCCGTCACACCGCGGGCGCCCCCCCAGCAGGCGCCTGCCCACCGCCTCCCTTCAGCTCCCAGAACGGCTTTGTTGCTTCTGGCGGGAGACGCTCCCGCTCCGCCCGTCCCACACTCGCAGCGCAGTGCTGACATCCCGGCAGGCCGCTGCCCTACCCAGCACCGCGTACTTTGCCTTTGTCTGAGGCCTGCGACGCTGGCTGCTGGGCTACCTGACAGGGCTCATAAATCAGCCGCCCTGAATTATTCATTACGTATTTAACCGAATGCTCCACCAAAATCCCCAGCAGCTGTAAATCTCGCAAAAATACATTACAAATTCTATCTTTCTTCATAAGCCACTAAATACCACTTTTTGCAAGGATTTCCTTAAGGCACCGCCAGCTTTTACCTTAAGTGATGTTAGAATAAAGGGCGGATTTCATCATCCGTTTTGGTTTCTGATAGTCCTTTTCCTTGAACCATTAATATTACCGAAAGCAGAAATGTAACTCAGCTTGTTATCTTTGCAAAATCAAATGCGTTAGACAGGGTATTATTTGCCTCAGGCAATGCCATTTCAAGTTTGTATCACTGCTAGCCAGGACCTTTCCGCTCACAAAGAAAACAATCTGGATTTGGCAATGACTGCTGCCACTCATCCACAGTGAGCACTTGCTCTTTCCCCAAGAAATCAGTTTCCACCCCGCTACATTTGAATGAGCAAACCTGTGGTGTTCATTACATAGGAAATATTCTCCCTGAAGTCCAGAAGTAATTAGAATTTGTTTTTCTTTGCCTTAATGCGACGATAACGAGAGAAATCGGATATTAACCGAGCCCTTCTTCGGAGAGCAATTTCATCTTCACCAACGCAGAAATTAGATTTTTAGCAATGAAATACAGGGTCTGTTCGTTCAATGATAAACGCTATGAAAAGAAAACCCGACCGCTGATGCCTCAACGCAAATCCACAGGGCAACTGCCCCGAACGGCCCCTCCTTGGGAGCGCCCAGCCTGGGAGCACTTTGCAAAGCCCAGCCGCTTCTCAGGACAGCTTCAGCACCTCACACTCCACTCCTGCATTTTGACCTGTATGATGGGCACATGACGTCACTCCAGGATTCCTGATTACTTGCATTACACTGTCAGGCACGTACCTTTAAATGAGTTTTCAATCCTATGTAATCTGGAGCTCATTTCCTCACTCCTTACCCACACAGTTACCAGCACACCCCTCAACGTTGTGCTTGGCTGTCTCACGCCTGCCTTGTTGTCTGATTTCACCTCCATCCCCGCTGCACAAAAGCAAGACCAGGGTTTCTCAATGTGACTGCTCTCTTGGGATTTACATAACAAATGAGAACCAGTCCAGCTAACAGAAAGACTGAGCGCAAGGCCTGACCCTGGAGGGGGGACGGGCGGGAGCGAGTCAGAGAGCGATCGACACTGAGACCGACGGAAACGTTCTGACACAGCTCTGAGTGGGAAACTGCATGACCCCGCTGTTTGCTCCAAAGGGAACTGCATACACAATGCAGAAAGCCTATGCAGCTTTTTAGCACTGCTGAATTGCCCCAGATTTCCCAAGACGCCCTGAGACCCGAGCAGAAAGTCTCTCTCCTCCCCATCTCCTCCCCAGCACGGCTGGCCCAGGCCAACAGGAGCATTTATCAGTGCTTCTGTATCTACTGTAACACAATAGGTCCTTGATCTTAATTCATAGTATTTTTCACATTTCACTTTGTGAATTAACATCATTGTAAGGCCTTTTACCCTATTCTGAATTATTTTAACCAAGCATTCAAACCAAATCCATTTCTCAAGCACAGCTGGAGGCGATTCTGAGCAAGTACACTGCAAAGGGAGTATGCTGTCAAATACTGTTAGTGGGTAACAGAATGCAAATCCAAACAATATAAATACGCTCAGAACACAACAAAACAACCTATCAGAAAATATCTCTGTCCCACAGAGCAAAGCCCTGACGTTTCTCACTCGGCCTTCCACGGAGCTCTACTTTACAGGATTCAGGTAAGTGGAACTGTAACCCAAAACACATGGTCTGCTCTTAAAAAAACCCCAATGCTTTCCAAGCACCACCGTAGAAGATTCAGATTCTGACCACCAGAAAGCATTTCTGACTGCTTACAAATGCCTCTTTCCCTGTAAGAGCAGAAGACAAACGGTACTAATTGTCTATGGCGGGCATGCTGTGTACTGCAGTCCGGAATGCACACAGCAACACAAGAGCTTTTTTTCTGGGATATGCAGTAAAAATAGCAAAGCCTGACATTTAGAGATTAATGTTTTTTCCTTATGGAGGCAGTTTTCAAGTACGGTAGTGCAGATTCTCTTCATTCTCTTTTAAAAAGCAAGGCAGAGCTCAGGTCTTGGTGATTTAGGAAGGTGCTTCTCACATAGGCAGAAGAGTGTGAGAAAACATCTGTCTGTCTATAGAGGTGACTGCTTAACCCTTCTGGGAGTTAAAAGAAAAGGCAGCAGTCGACTATAGATCCCAGACATACAGAGATTGCCAAGACGTTGCATTCCAAGAAGCCTATTTCCAAGTCATGTTTGTAAGGAAGCGTGGGCTTCTCATTGCATCTGCTCTTCCAGGCTGCATCTTCTGGCATTGCCTTCTCTATGCTGCACTGTCTTTTCTTGTTTGTTCCTTCCTTGTTATTACATCATCCGGAGCCAAAGGAGCTCAGCATCATAGAAAAAAGGGCTGGCCTGTAACAACTGTGCGACCCCAAGATGGACGTGTTCAATGCATGCTGGCTCAGGCTAACGACAAGCTGTTGGAAAGCAAGTAGCAATGCCACCAGCGGCCTGAGGCAAGCCAGCCTACAAACACCAGAGGGACAACGCAAGAGCCTCTTGCTTTCATGTTCCTGGCCTCCAACAGCTCCCAGTGCAGTTTGTTAAGGGGACCCCATCTGACAATGCAACCCTCAGCTAGATTTAGAAGGGCACACTGACTAAGGGAGAAGAGAGCTTTACCTGGCCTCAAAAGTTACAGGTGTCTGGGGGTTGCCATCTTTAATCTACAGGGATCAGTTTGGTGCATACAATCACCACCTGCTTTCAAATTTTTCCTCTTTAAGCCAACCACTCAATACCAAAGCAGAGAGCACTGTCCTGTCCACTTGACCTGACAGCAGGCCACCATGCCCTACCTGCAACCCATGCAGAGGGACAGCATGCTTCTATCTGGGAAGCACCTGTTTTCCAGCCACGGTATCCTGTGATTCCACATCTGTCACCCCCCAGTAAAACAGAATTTGGGAAACCGAGATAAGGACAGAAGCAAATACACCATCCCAGAGCAAACCACATCAGTGGCAACCACAGGGAAAGGCATTGCGCTGATGGAGGGGACGCAGCGGGGACACCGCTCAGCCTGCACAGCACACCACCAGGACACACAATAAAGGTGCTAAAAGCTCTGCAGCTGTGACAGCTCTGGAAATCCAAGCCCTTGTATACGCTGTGAATGTACTCATTGTTACAATACCCGAATGCTGATGAAAAACGAGCCTCCCTAGGATTACCCGCCTCATCTGTTCTTTATACAAATATTCCAATTTCCTCCCCATCTAACTTGTTTGAGAGAGGAGGAACAAGGCAAATGGGCTGAGAACCTCTTAAATGAGCACTCATTAATGTCCAGGAATTAGATCCTCAACAATCCCACGCCTGTGTCAGAATTCCTACAGCAGGACTCCCAACCTCTCAGCCATTAGCACCATGCAAACCCCACTCTGAGCGCCATGCCATTTTTCCAGCAGCAGAGAGGTGTCTCCATCTGTGGTGCACAAAAACAGCTTGGCTTTATGGCAGAGAGGAAGCACTGCTCTAACTCAGTGTGCTCATATTGATGGTCATTATGCTGCTACTTCTGCTTCTGCGAAAGCTGCAGCATGAGCAGTCCTTGGTAAGAACAGGAATACATCCCAGGTTGTGGGGTAAAGGAATCTCCCAGAAATGTATATGCCCAGATGAGAAAAATGTACTAAATTAAGGTTATGTGAAACTGCAACAATGGATGACAACACAGAGATATCCAATCAAAAGATTACATTTCCATCTTTGTGCTTTTAGCATATTCACAGGAAAGCATCGGGACTGCGTGCTACATGCCCCATCCCTGCAGGCATTCAAGGCCAGGCTGGATGTGGCTCTGGGCAGCCTGGTCTGCTGGTTGGCGACCCTGCACATAGCAGAGGGTTGGAACTAAATGGGCATTGTGGTCCTTTGCAACCCAGGCCATTCTACCATTCTACATCTATGATGCTGGGCAGAGAAGGACTCCAGGTGGTAGAGTAAGCACCTATGAAGAGCAACAGCACTGGGCCACTGGACACTGGTGTTTCTGTAAGGCTATGGCAGCCCTAGGCTGCAGCTGAGCTTCTGAACAACACGTGTCTTTACGTTACAAGCAAATACTTCTGCCAGAGTACAAGAAGTATCTCAGAACCAAATGATATTGCTATGAAAATTCACAGGAACTTGACTTTTCAGGATAAAATTTAGGCTCCTGAAGATGAGGTAGGGCTAGGAAGAAATGTATTATGTCATGAACATTGTTTATTTTCTCTTACATTCTGCAATGCTGTACGAATAGCATCAGGATAGGCAGCTACTTGATTTTACTTCCTCAGGTAGGTTAATCACTCCCCCCATCTTGCTTTCTGCAATATTTAACCAGTGATAGTCTGCATATATGTTTTCAAGTCTTCAGGATAGAAGCACTCAATTCTCTCACAGATGATCTAATAAAGATCGTGAGAGCTGGCACTGATGTCTGACTAATCTGTCACTCACCTGGCTCCTGCGAGCTCACAGAAATCTGCATTTCTGAAACGTAGATGGCTGCCTCATGTGCCATTTGGAGGCTGGCAGCGTATCCATCAGGCTCCATCACTCTCAGACGAAAGGACCCACAGGCAATAAACGTGTAGCTCACTAACATCTGGTCCTCACCTGAGAGGAGCAGACAAAACTTCCCCGAGGCCGGAACACGAAGGCAGCATTCAGAGGTGATGGTCAGATGTGGAAGCGTGGGGCAGTGCCCCAAAGCCTTGCCTTGTTCAGCCACGCTGGGCTCTGGTTCCAGCAGCTGCTCTCACAGTGCCCAGCCAGGGCAGCACGAGCTGCTGCTGATGGACGGCAACTGCAGCCCTTGCAATGGATGCAGACCCTTCCTGTGGCATGAGCTCCAGAAGGCAGTGGGCTCCGTGCAGATGCAGATCCTCCAATTATCTTGGTAATAACAAACCCAATAAAATGGAAGAGCGTTACTGTTATGAAAGGAAACTTTCCCTCCAACCTAATGAAGTTGTCCATCATTATGCAGTCATTACCTGCATATGCACAAAGTCAGCGGGGCTCATTAAAGCTGTCTGAAATGAAGGAGCAGCACAAAATGTTTCCAATTCACACCGAGGGCTCTTTACGTGGTTCTTTATGTACTGACAAGGCAAGGAGCAAGCACTTGCTTTCAGACTGCATTCTGTGCATTTCAAAACCATACAGTAAATACTGTGAGACCAGGGTAAAAACTACATGCCAATGTTATAAAAGCAGACTATTCATTAAGCACTCTTTGTTGTAATTGGATGCACTTGGACAACCTGTACCAGTGCAAGAGCCACATCTAAGCCGAGAGAAATACCTCTTGATTCCTGTTTTCCTTCGCTGATAAAGTGAGATTCATTTCTCCTTCTGTTTCCCTTGGGGAGGTATGCTTTCAGGTGGTGCTACATGCTTGCTTCCCGTTCCAAGGTCTAGACAGCTACCCAGGTCAGAAATCAATAAAGCAGAATACAAGTTACTGCACAGACTTTATTAACAAGACAAACACTTGCAACAGGATGGTAATTATTCAGTACACAAACACACAGATCCACCTGCTCTACACCTTTCCTTTCCCGGGGGCTGCCCATGATGCACTGGGGTACCAAGTGCACAGTGATGAGCTGCACACAGAGCTGCTGAGAGTGCAACAAGAGCTCTTTCATCACAAGAGCACGGATTTATTCCCTAAAAATTGATAACCTGGTTCCCATTTAACTCCATTAACTGCCAGGCAGATGTTTTTCTTTCATAGCATTGCAAGCTATTGTGGAGAAAGCTGCAGTTAATTGCTCTATCATGATAAAATGCAGCTTTCTTGTTTAGAAAGAAAAGCAGAAGGGCTCTACACAACGTTCCATTGACCACAGAAAGGTAATTCAGTCGCAGTGAGTGCAGGCATCCTAATCTTACCCATAAAAGCTTTCCTTTTCTAGCAGAACGAGTTCTAGACGGTAGCAAAGCAGGCAGCTTCCCAACATAGCAAATCATTGCAGCAACAAAAGAACCACTTCCACAGTGCCTTCCCCCTCCTCCTCCCTCCTCAGCCCCCCACAGCCCCTCACCATCCTGCTCACCCTGAGTTCTTCCACACTTTCCCTCTGTATTGGAAAGCCAGAACACCAAAGCAATCTGGGTCAGGCCCAATTGATTCCTACTTAGGCACCCTACTGCAGTGATGTGGAAAATGGGACAGGCAGGAGTACACCGCAGCGCAACGCAGCACGAGGACAGACGTGGCCATCAGGAGGTACGACTTGTGCTTCGCCCACAACAAAAACAGCTCGTTTTAACAACAAAATAATAACTACATTGGTAAACACATTGCTGTTTCTCCAGTCTTCATAGAATCACAGAATGGCCTGGGTTGAAAAGGACCACAATGCTCATCTCGTTCCAGCCCCCTGCTACGTGCAGGGTCACCAGCCACCAGACCAGGCTGCCCAGAGCCACATCCAGCCTGGCCTTGAATGCCTGCAGGGATGGGGCATCCTCAGCCTCCTTGGGCAACCTGTTCCAGTGCGTCACCACCCTCTGGGTGAAAAACTTCCTCCTAAGATCCAACCTAAACCTCTCCTGTCTCAGTTTAGAACCATTCCCCCTTGTCCTATCACTATCCACCCTCGTAAACAGCCGTTCCCCTTCCTGTTTATACGCTCCCTTCAAGTACTGGAAGGCTGCAATGAGGTCTCCCCAGAGCTGAACAATCCCACTTCCCTCAACCTTTCCTCATAGGAGAGCTGCTCCAGCCCTCTATCATCTTACTGCCCTCCTCTGGACCCCCTCCAAGAGCTCCACGTCCCTCCTGCACTGGGGGCCCCAGGCCTGGACGCAGCACTGCAGATGGGGCCACACAAGAGCTGAGCAGAGGGGGACAATCACCTCCCTCTCCCCGCTGGCCACCCCTTATTTAATGCAGCCCAGAACACAGTTGGCCTTCCGGGCTGCAGGCGCGCACTGCTGGCTCATGTCCAGCTTCTCATCCACCAGTACCCCCAAGTCCTTCTCCACAGGGCTGCTCTCAAGGAGGTCTTCCCCTTGAGTTTGTATAAATACCTGGGATCGCCCCGACCCAATGCAGCACCCTGCACTTGGCCTTATTGAACCTCATTAGGTTCACATGGGCCCACTTCTCCAGCCTGTCCAGGTCCCTCCAGCCTGTCCAGTCCCTCTGGATGGCCTCCCTTCCTTCCAATGTATCGACTGCACTGCTCAGCTTGGTGTCACTTGCAAACTTGCTGAGGGTGCACTCGATGCCATCACCTATTGTCTTACTCCTGCACTGCTTGATTCCCAATGTGTTCCTCAGCAATACCTACTCACAGTGCTGAAAGAACAAAAACCTTTGAGAAATGTGGACTTGCTCTTTCTTACAGAGCTTCCCAGTGACAGAACCTCATCTGAAAGCAGAGACTCCACCTCTGCAGGCATTTCTCAGAAAGAAGAACTGCTACCTGGGCAATACGTAACCCAGATCTCTATCAGCTGCTCTGGCATCAGTCTTCTCGTTTCACCTCTGCACTCTGCTTGTGCCACTATGCCAGTGCGTTACACTGTATTTACTGTCAGTTCAGTTATAGCCTTAAATATTTACTATCAGTTACAGCCTGATATTATAGCCTTATGTTGTACAGACTCACAGATGTCAAGCATTGCTGCCCACTGATCTGCAAAGCTCTGCGCTTTCTGTCACACCAGACAGCAGCGTGGAAAAGGCAAGCAGTGAATGTGAAGGCATAATGAACATGGATGCAAACACGTCCATGCTGTGCAGGATGGCATGATGCTTGCTAAAAGTCATCACAGCCCTTCAGCAGAGTTTGGCTTGTTTACTTCTGCATCTCATTCACGTCCTCCATCAGGAGACTGAGAGCAACTCTAATTTTCACGTTTTAACTTCCCCAATCTCTTCTCCTCTTTCTGCTTCTCCAAATCTGTGTTTGCAGATCTGCCCATCACAGCACCAGCAGAGCGCTCTCGGTGACACTGCTGTAATTCACCTCTGCCAAGAGCATTTTCCATTTGACTGCTGCAAAAACCTCATGCTATGATAATTACAGAAGGACCTACAACCCTATTTGTTAAACTACCCCCAAACCCGCTCTGGGTGACAAAGAAACATGTCACTGCTGTGGAATCAGTGTGATGTTCCAGTAAGATAATGTAGGGTAACAGAAGTGAAACACAGAGAAACCCATTTCTGAGAGCTAGCTGGGGTTATTCAGAAACAAACAAAAAAGCTGAAGAAGATAAAAAGCAATGACAAAGCAGAGCACGCATGGCTGTGCAGAGAAGCTCACCCACAGTGCACAAATGATGTGGCAGATATGCCTGTGCTTTATCAGTCACTACTGGAAACCAGCTCCAGCACCAAGGAGCAAGTTGCTGAGGCAATTCAGGCTGACGGGGCAGTTTAAGGACTACGCAGAGGTTTGGGTTTGTTGGGTGTGCTCATGTCTGCTGCTCCATGAGCCCTCCTCACTTCCACGTCCTTTGGAACCTTCCCTGCCACCCCGTGGCTGTTGCTCAGGAACTTCTCTTGGGACGCGTGGAAAAATGTATTCAGCAGAGATAAAAAGAAGAGAACCTCCTGTTCTTCCCCATCCTCTTCCCTCCTTGATTCAGTCTCTTTCTCCTCAGAGTTTCAATAGATAACAGAGCGACTTCATGTGCCCAATACCAGTGAGCAAGAGAATGATCTGCCTATTCCTCTGCCTATTTCTCCAAACGAACAAAGGCTTGAAGCTGCATCAATAGCCAGTGAAAAACAAAACCAGATCTGTTCATGAAGTAAAGACAAGCATGCTATTCAACTCTGGAGCTAGGGAAATGCATCCTGCTACATATAAAGCAAAGCTGAAATGCACCCAAAATCGTATCATATGCCGCTTTCAGATGGAAACAGGCTATGGTGAGACAGACCACCTCTGCCTCCAAAACAAAAGCCAGTTCCTAATTCAGTCTAGAACAGGACTCGTGCAGCTGAGGCCCCTTTCATTCTCCCCAAAAGCAGCTCTGTGAGGGTCCTGAGGACACTAGGAGGAAATACTTCACCATGGGGCAGCGAGGCCCCGGCCCTGCTGCCCAGAGAGCTGTGGGCCTCCCACCTCTGGAGATGCCCAAGGCTGTGGATGGGGCCCTGGGCACCTGGGCTGCGGGAGCTGGCCTGCCCACGGCAGGAGGTGGGACAGGGGAGGCTTTAAGCTCCCTTCCAACCCAAACCAGCCTGGGATTCTGCAACAAAACGACTGAGGAAATCCATGAGTCTCATAAACGCTTGTTATCCTCAGCAATTTCAAGCATACAGACCGTCTCCAAAATGGGAATTCTCTGAACCACTGTTGCAGTGTTGGTTGCCACCAGTTCAGGCTGCATTAGTTGGTTCCAGAAGCTCGGTGCTCAGAAAGCAAAACAAAGCGTTGCGCCTCTTGGTAGCTGTGATGTGCCTACAGTACTTCGTGCAGTAATTAAACAGATCAGTTGTTATTCACCAGGCTTGGAACGAGCTCAAATGCCACCCCTCTGACTGGATTGTGCCATACTATTTAACTTAATAAATTCCACCGCAGAAGATTATTTTGCAATGAAAACAGATCATGTTTTCAGAAAATTAAGGCTAGCAGATGATTTACATTTTGCAGTATACCTCAGAAAGCAAATGTGTTGGTATTTCAATTGCACTGAAAGATAACCAAAAGAAAACAAAGCAAGATTTCCTGTTGTGCCATTTCCATCCTACCTTGTGCATTCTTTACTCCATAGGTAACTGCTGCCAGCAAAGAACTCACGTAAACTCACCAAACCAATAGAGATAGAAGTCAATTTGACAATAAACATTATACTCTAAGAAAACACCTCATTAAAACGCTACTGCTCATCAGAACATAGCTGATGACTGTATGTTATTAAACTAAGTGATCTAAATTGTATAAACAGTATAAAATTGAAGATAAATATTTAAAGAAAACTCAATTAGAAGCAGCAGAGAACACTGGAAAAGAGCTTCTGCCTTTTAGAAGACACTTAGGATCCTGCAGGGCACTGCTGAGAAGAACCTTGCTTTGGGTGGCACCACGGTGATGGTAACAGCTCTGATGGAAGTAAGATGGCAGATGAGAAGAAAGCAGGGCTCAGGGCAGGACGCTGTGAGACAGGGTGTGCTGAGCACAGAGCACGGCCCCCTGTCTCCCGGAGATGCTTTCCCCTCTCCGCAGGACCCACTCCAAGTGGGCTGCCCTGCATGTTCTGCATTCAGAGGGCTGCTGCCACGTAGCAACTCACCTCTGCTGCTGCCTGCTCTTCTCCCCCCCAAAAGCCAACAAACGGAACTGGTACCAGGGCTGGCTGCAGAAAGGAAGAAATGGGATGGGGGCTTCAGCATCTTCAGGACAAAAATGACAGATGGAAGAATGAGACCTGTGGATTCTGGCAGGGGAAAAAGAGTGCAGGCTTAACACTTTCTGTACTGCTAGGTTCTATGGAAGAGGTATTCAAAGACTGGGCACAGCAGCAGCAACTGTGGCACGTGACGGGAGGGTCGCAGGCAGGCAGGGATTGGTGGCAGATGGTGAAGGGCACCGTGCTGACATGTTGGTCATGTACTGCCGTGACAATTGGGTCCTGGGGGGAACATTCCGAGCACAGAAGTGTTTGAATTATGGCCTTGTTTTTTGTTTGCTGCTGAAAAGTGATTGGATACAGCGGAGGAATGGTGATGACAGGTTTCATCAGCATAACCAGGAGAAAAAAGTTGAAATGTGTTTCGTTAGAAAAGAAGGAGAACGCCTAGAAAGGACGATGGATTAAAAAGCAAAGGAGCAGAGCAATTAAGACAGAAAACTGAAAATAAAGAGCACAGAAGAGTGAGCAGGAGATTCATCAAGTAATGAGATTAGCGGTGCGGATGAAGGTGGTGAAACATCATCATTTACCACGCCACTAATCCCCATACAGAAGAATGTCCCTGTTCACCACACTATGAAAGTTAAAGATTACGTGATTTTCAGAAGCATGGCTTAATTCCCTTTTAATCACTGCATGGTTTGCATTACTTCTGAGGCCCTTCCTATCCAGCCACGCATCCTCGCCCCGCACAAAGGGACCTTACATAAATGGCCTTCCTGCGCAGCACAGGTGATGGATGCTCTCCTGCGCTGCACATCAGATCTGCAGCTAATGAGCAGATGCAGCCACCCTGCTGGAAGTGCCCTGCTCACAGCACACGTGCAGCACAGCTCTCCAGACAATCTAACAAATGTTGCATCACACTTACAGAGTCAATTCCCTCCTGTTTCATAAGACGCCAAAGCAAGCCGACAGTACGCTTCAGTTTGCTGCGCCCCAACTCTGCTCAGCACGCACCCGTACCCAAACATGTTGGAAACTTGTCCTTGCAAAGGCAACTTTCATCATTTCTACAGCAGTTTCCTTCTGTAAGGTTAAAACCTGTATGGGTAACTCAGAACCTGATTCTGAAAACTCCAAGAGCACGAGAACCTTCCACCCCTCTGTTAAACAACGAACTCAGAATAATCCCACCTCCACTGATCCGAGACTTTATCGGTTACATCCCCAAGTGTGTGTGTGTACATGGACTCACTGCCTTCCCCAGGCAACAGACACCCAGTGTGCCCCCCTAGCTCCCAGCAGCCCGGTTTCTCAGGCCAAGCCAGCGGGGCAGGATGGGCAGCACCCCGCGGTACCGTGCTGTGAGAGATGACAGCTGTCGGAGGAACCCACGCGTACAAACCTAAACACTGCTGCCTATATCCAACTAAAAGGCTGCAGGAAGCTGAGGAACACGCAGAGCGTTGCAGAGTGGTCCCAGTTGGAAACATTCTGTTTCCAGATACAGCAATGGTATCGGGGTGTTTCAGGTACGCCGGGCACCCAGCCCACATGGATCTCGGGGGACAGCCCGGCCCTCCCTGCTCTGCCTCACTCTGCAGAACAGGAAGGCTGTTAACATGGCTGTATGGGCAAGCTTTGAAAATGCCCGTGTTACTGAAAGTTTTTGGTGCGAGTCCCACAGCCACCCAGTGCATGTTTACAGACAGGTGGGGAATTGAAAAGGTGGACTGTCCAAGGTCCACCATTTAGAAAACAAACCAACACGACTGTCGCTGGTTTCCCAGAGCCGCGCGTCGGATCTCTGTTTACAGCACGGTTCAGCCAGCAGAACTGACGGCCAGAGGCAGCTCACCATGAATTGCAATGGCATGCAAATGGACTGCTGGGGGTTGGCAACTGGGAGGAAAAGACAGCTCTTAGCCAGAATTCCTGTGAAAAATGGCTGAAAGAGGGGATGTCTGAAGCCGGTAACAATGGTCAGAAGGCACTCGGCATGAAGTTAAAGCCCTCTCCAGGATTTAGCCCCAGGAGGACCCTTCCCAGCCTGCTCTGTGTTGCGCTGTCATCTACGGGTGCAAAGGCAGAGCGTGCCTTGGGGGATCCAAAATCCATCCCCACAGCCTCCCAGCGGCAGCAGCAACGCCCGGGAAAGTTCCTGGCTGCCTCTTTGTTCGGTGATCAGCCGCCGCGCAGGGGAATAATGGGCTGGATGTGTGCTGGGGAGCAGCAGCTGAATGCCAATCGCAGGGGCACTGCCTTATACACATTCGGGCTGCCTTCTGCTCTATTCATCCAACTCTTGCTGTGAATGAATCCCAACGCATTTTCAGCCCAGAGCACAGCTACCTATGTGGCTTCGCCACCCCCCCGGCGCCGAGCAGAGCTTACCACGTATGTGCCACCGTGAAGCGCCGGCGCTGGCGGATGCTTTTGTTCACCAGCAACTTTCTGAAAAAGCACGGAGAGTTCCTCGGAGAGCTGCGGGGAGAAATTTTTGGAGACGTAGGTCTGTTCCCAGGCAGCTTGGGAAGCTCGAGTTCTAAATGCATCTGTTCTTTGAAAGTCCTGATGTAAATCTCTGACTCTGGAGTGGCGAGTTCCCTGGAAGAATCTTTTGCCGTCATAGCTCAGACGTTATGCGAGCTCTCACCATTCAGAAAGCGGAACAAAAACGCATCACGCAGGCATCGCCGCAGATTAAAAACGCTGATAAATCGGCAGAGCTTATCCCACTCATTCACAGGCTGCCTTCCAAACGCCAAGGCTGCCCGGAGCAACAGCAGCAGAAAGGGGAGGACAGCAAGCCAGCGCTGTCAGAAAAGCCTTTATCAGCCCGGCGCTCCCCCTGAAAATGCGCCAGCGCGTTTGTGTGTCAGCAGCCTCCTTGCAGACGGGGCCGGCCGCGAGCTGCACGCCGACACTCGCTGCGTTCATTCAGCCGCGCGCGCCCGCTCATGAAAAATTCATCAGGACCCTCTGCTGATCAACCCCTCCACAGAAGGCGTCGGCGCCGCACACCTGCACAGCAGGACAAGGCTGCATGGTGGGGCGGCTGCCGATCAGAC
The DNA here is from genome assembly GCA_016647715.1 of Pavo muticus. Classification (NCBI taxonomy): domain Eukaryota; kingdom Metazoa; phylum Chordata; class Aves; order Galliformes; family Phasianidae; genus Pavo; species Pavo muticus. Next base: position 1,792,252 of record JACDJE010000100.1, on the reverse strand, counting down.
CGAGGGGTTCCCGCGTCTGTCGCGAGCCAGGTAACCCGACTCATTCAGAGCCAGGATGCTGAACAAAAAGGTCTCCATTCAGATTTAGTTTTGGCCATTACCGCAGTAGCTCCGCCCATGGCGTGTTATTGGCTCGGTATCATTTTGACAAGTGGCTTCTGCTCAGCTCCGTCCTGCGCTGTGACGGGTCGGATTCCCGCGCAATGCTAAAGCTTAAGCTGGGGGCTGTGCCGCTGCTGTCAGGTACAGCCACAGGGACCCAGAGCCGCGGCTCCAGCGCTGGCACTGAGAGATGCGCGCAGCAAGAAAAGGTCTAAAACAGAGAGGAGGGAGAAAAAAAAGCAGAAGCAACAAATAACATTCTGCTAGAACAAAGGCCGTGAGAATGCACGCAGCGCAGCACAGAGGTAGCTGCACAGATGTAGCTGAGAGCGGCGCTGTGCGGTGGCACCCCGGCATCCCGCGTATGGCCCAGGGGCAGCTCAGCACCAGCAGCCCCCGAGCAAGCAGTGTGCGGTGATCACGGCTGCCTGCGCCGCCAGGACGGAGCACGTTCATTCCAAAACATTTAAGCCATGTGGGGATTTAGAAACAACAACAAAATCTGTTCCGGGTATAAACACCACAAAACCAACTTTTGTACTCATAAGGCAAAAGAAACCAACCGCAAGGTGTGAGGAAGTTAAAGATGAGATGCTAACAGAGAGAGTGGCAGAGCGTCTTTTCAACCGGTCACAACCAGGAGAGCCTTAAACGTAAAAACATTGATTCTTTGTAAAGGAGGAGGAGAAAGGAAAGAGAAGCCCCAGGTAGAAGGGGATGGCAGCGCTCCGATGCGTGCGCAGAGGCTGCCTGCACGCTGTGCTATCAGTTACACAGCAGACCACCTGCAGCCCCATCGGTTCCAGGGTTCTCTTCAGTCATACCCCAAAACACTGCAAAAATATCTGCATGCCTTTGCAAAAACATCCACGTGCCTTCCTCAGCATCAAGCAAAAGGCTCTCTATAGGGCTCCCCTATAGCAGAGACCAGGTACCAGACACCGTGCCCACTCAGATACTCACCATTCGCAGTCACTAGAAAAAAAGAAGTAGAAAAACCTCCCTGAGCATAACCTAAGGACACTGCAAATTGCAGCGTTATCTGATGCTCAGAGGTTTACACAGTAGCTGAACAGGAACATTTAATGCTTCAGGAGCTATGACGTGTTCTGCTGTGATCTGTTGTGCTTCATCTCCACTATACTGACAGCCAGGGAAAGACAAAGGGAAGCCTGAAAGCAACGCTGGATGAGAAATAAAAGCCATGCAAATGCTTAGAATCTGGAATTCCAGACAAGAAAAGAATTTTCTAACTCACTGGGAACCAAAATGAGATATTTTGAAATGAGAATGTATCTTATATTAGAGAGACAGTATTGCTATGCCTTTTCATTAAGCTGCTGAAGTAGCAAGGAGAAAAAAGGGGAGCCCATCCTTTAGAAGCACTCTGCAATAAAGCACGCTGCACCACGGCACGCTCCTCACACCCAGTCTGTACTTCCCTACCTGAACCCAGAGCTCTTTCACAAGCAGTGTCCACTTAGGGAGTGCTTCTCATTATCTGGACACCATCAATTAGTAATGAGGTACCAACCCCACAGAGAGCGTTGCAGTACAGTGTGCCAAGGCTGCTGATGGAGTGACGGAAAACAAGAAAGATTAAGCTAGAAAGGTGGGAAAAGGAGAGCATGAGCAGAGGTAACCCCTTATACACGCATAAAGGATGGAAAAGCCAAGTGCCACTCACTGCTTTGGCCAGCCACAACACGGGGGCTCGGCCATGCTGAGCTCTAGGACACATAACCTGGAGCGTTCTGAAAGCTCACCACGAGCACAGCACACGCCTTCTGCTGGGCAGCACTGGGACCTGCTGGTGAGCTGGGCTCACTGTGTGGGCTGCCATCCTTCACGCTGGCACACGCTGCACGCAGCCAGTGTCTGTACAGTCACTACCGACATCAGTACGGGAATCCCATCGAGACAGGCTGCTTTCCTTCAGGATGAGCCAAGAAGAGGTGAGAACATCTCAAGAGACGTGAAGTAACTGGCACGTATAAGAATAAAGCTGGCAGCAGTTCTGAAAAATGACTGTACTTGCTGAGGTTACAGTCAGCAACAGGGAACAAGGGCAGACGGAACAGCCAGGTACAAGGCTCAGCTCTCTGCAGGTCCCCCCATACAGGCAAAAACGGCCAACGGGCATCTTGGTGTTGCCTGAACTCATGCAGTGTGACACAGGAGGACATAACACAGAGATCTGCCTGCCCTTGAAGGCCAGTGTGTGCACTGAGATAGGTAGGCCATGAGCAACAAGGCATTTCAGCTCAGAAAAGCAACCGGTCATACAAAGGAAGAGTGGTGGAGGCAGAAGAGATGATTAAAGAAGGGCCCAGCAGTGGTGAAAGGAAAAAGAAAGAGCTTGGAAGAGCAGGGGAAATTCAGGAATTCTCCAAAGTTTATTTGGGTGCCCTTTCATACAACCTTCCTAGAACGCCAGAAGAGTTTAATATTTTTTACCAGAATAACTGATATAGGTGGAAAACAATATTGTCAAGCACACAACTCCTCATCACGGGCTGGTCTTCACCCTGCTGAGAGCATGCACAATTGCTAAGCAACAAGAAAACATACATTTTCTTTATGCTAGCACTATTCTTTACCTGTTCCTAAGTCAGAGTTGCCAGGATAAAATAAAACACCAGGGAAGAAGCGACTGTGAGATGTCCTGCATGCTTCAGTGGGAAGGGAAGAGCTGACTTCTAGTTAGGTGACTTTTCACAGCGTTTGCAGTCAGTAGCAATGGGACAATTCTCCCACAAGGCACGCTCTGCCCATTGAGATACCAGCAGTTGGGTAGCTCCTCTCTTACCCAGGTCATTGTTGCATCCCTACACATCACCAAAGCATCCCAAAAGGACAGTGCTAATGTTATGGCCAATAAAGCCATCCTAAAAATAGAAATCAGACAAATTATTTCAAGGGACTTTGCAGGCAGGGTGATGGCAGGGTGACAACACAGCCCCCAGCCTCTTGCCCACAAGGGCAGGGATGGGCTGGGGGAGAGTCGGATGTGCAGTGCTAAAGAAGAGCTCCAGAGGCTCAGAGAGGTGAACGCAGTCCTAAGCTGGAGGAGGATGAGACCGACACGAGGGGAGGTGATAAAGTGTGCACTTCATGCCTTCCGTACCTCCCTTCCACCACAACCAAGATGCACACTGTGACTATTCCACCGCTGACTGATGAGGGGCAGATGTTACATTGCTTAATTCTACCCATCCTAACCCATGCTAGTTCATTCTACCCCTCCTAATCCATATTTCGCTGTTAGCTCCATTCAAAGAAGTAGCAAAGCTGATGCCGTGCTCTACTTAAACATATACCTACGACTGACATTTTTAGACCATCGCACCAAGATCTGATGCTTTAAAATAGTCACTCAGCCTGAATAGAAAGAATTCACCACCCTAATTTGAGATGTGCTCCATCAGCCGCAACTTCCTACAGCAAGGGAGAGGAGAGCCCCAGCACAGCACGGCAACCACGCGCCCAAAGAATGCAGTGCAAGCCCAGTCCTTAATAACAGTATAAACGTCACAACAAAAATATTATCTGGAAGCTGCATGCAATAAACTGCTCCAGCCCTCCCTTAATAACATCCTTAACAGAAGCACAGTGCAGGAACGCATCTTTTGGGCCCACAGGTGGGAGGTTTTATGGCTTGGGTTTTGTTTTGCTTTCCTTTCATCTTTTCAAGCACAAAGCTCATGCTCTCTCCTTGCCTTCACTCAGCTGCAATGTCTGCTGGCTCACAAGCTCGGCTTCTAAAAGATGGTCTCTCAGTAGCTCCGTGACAGAAAACTTTAAATGACATGTTTGAGGATTTTTCTTGTATTTTCCTGAATGTTTCCAAAATTGAAATGCTGAATGAGAGGCAGAAATACATCACTAATTACTGGTTTGCAAGACAAGTTCCCCACGTTGAAGGGGCAAAAATAATAATTATAATTCACTGCAATCTGTATTGCCATCGGAAGATCAGTTTTGGCTATATTCAATAGCTTAAAATCATACACCCTGTACCTCCATTCCCACAGATTTAGGGGCCTTTGAATTCTTCTGAGGGGCTGACACCAGTAATTCTTGCACAGACCTTGGAAGTGACGTTTTGGAGCGCTATAAATGGCCACAGCAGACAGAACCACAGCACCTAGCAACACTTACGTTTGCAGAGCAAGAGCCGAGCCAACTGCAAAAGAAAGAAGCAACTGGAAAAGTCTGTCCTTATTTTAGAGAGTCTGGACAGCAGCACAAAGAAATTACGCACGTCTGGGCGCCTCCCAAGGGCTGAGCAGGACCCGCTCTACCCCGAAGGAGGCCTTCTGAGCTCTTCCCAATTAATTAGCATCCCGTCGCTTTAGAGCGGACCAGTCCCCATTTAGCGGGCAGCTCGTGTGTTGGTTTTTGCTTCAGCACCCAAGTACTGCAGTTCTGGTATACGATTTTGTATGTTTTTAAGTCTTGAAAACACCTCGTACCTCTAGCAAGACGAGGAACATCCAGGATCCATTTCAGGTGGCTCACAGATAAACCAACCCCGCCTCTAAGAAAGACACCTCGAGAGCCCTCAGCAGCACGTCTGCGCACACAGAACCGCTCCTCCGGGTCAAGCAGGCCCTGCACCACCTGAGCAGCAGCACGGGGTGCACTCAGAAGGCGGACGGACAGAGCAGCCAGCCCGATGCCCTGCGCCCTGATCCAGCCCTGTACTGCACCAGGCACATCTTTTGCCATAGGAAGCCACGCAACAGGAAGACTGAGACAACATGGATCTGAGTTCCTTGAACTTTTCCAAACAGAAAGTACAGCTGCTAGTGGCACTACAACGCTGTTTTTTCCTACAAGTCTTTTTGTTGTTACCTCCCAGTGGCTACATATGAGGAGATACATTTATGAATTATAAACCCCTGGGGAATGATGTAAGATATGGCATTCATAACAGTAATTTCCTTAGCAACTTTGTGCTTGATTTAGAATATATCTCAGAGAACTTTTAACTGCCTTCTATATTAACCCTAGTGAGTAATCACATATGTCAGAACAATCTGCATTACTTTAGATTATTTTCTGATTTCAGAGCTATAGATTAAGTGAATTGAGCACATAAGCTCATTCTTCAAAGGCAGAAATCTCTATAGTGACAGTAGAGCAAAAGAAGCCAGGGCAAAGAGAAATTACAGTTCAGTTTTCTTGCCTACCTCTGCACATGGGCAGCAAGAATGGGCCAACACCACATGCTTACCCTGGACAAACCCCCTCCTCCTTTCAGATAAAGGATGTAAGTCATTTCCAGGAGCAAACTATTCTCCAATACCAGCCTCACCTGCAACAGCTGAACAGGACCCCAAAACAGGACTGTTAATCTCAAACTGCTCTATTCTGGTACCTTACTCTTACCCTTTCAGGTTCCTCGTTCTGCTGTAGTTGACTGAGAAAACAGTGTCCCAGCTTGCAGCCAAGTGATTTGGGGTTACTACATTGAGTTTCAGACCATGTACAGCTTACCGTATCTCAAATTAAACAGCGTAAGGTTTACAGCACTACTGTTCCCCTAAGAAAATGCAGGGAGGTAAAGCTGCCACACTTACTGTTCAACTGCAAGGCTGTAGGCCCCAGCTTGGCCAAGCGCCTTCGGTTTTGGTGCCTGGATACCATACAAAATGCACTGTGCACCACAGTCAGAATTCACATACTGCTTTATCCATTACAGCTCAATTAGAGGAACAAATTCACAGCTTATAGACCAGGGGCCAAAAGAAAGAAGAGGACAAACTCTAACAAGATCTATTGTCATAGGACAAGAGGCAATGGTTTCAAACTAAAAGAGGGGAGATTTATATTGGTTATAAGGAAGAAGTTCTTTACCCTAGTGGTGGTAAGGCAGTGGCACAGAGCTCCCAGAGAGGCAGTGGTGCCCCATCCCTGCAGACAGCCAAGGTCAGGGATGGGGCTCTGAGCACCTGCTGGAGCTGTGGGTGTCCCTGTTCATTGCAGGGAGTGGGACCAGATGGCCTCTGAGGGTCTCTTCCAACTCAAACGATTCTATGGTGCTATGACTCTACAACAGCCTCTGGCACCATTAGTGGCAGGCAGGTGACATGAGCCCCCAGGGGTGGCTGCACAGCTCACCTCGCATCACCACCTGGCACCAACCACGGCCACTGAAGACAACCAAATCCAACGCTGAAGGGCTGGCACCAACAGGATGAACAGGTTTGTTATGTCTTGACAACAGAAGCATTGTATCTCAAGGGAGTCCCACCAATCAGAAGAACCATTCATAACAGACCAGAGATAATAAAGTGTTGCTAATGAACTGATCTCATAGCTTGTTACAAGTATTTAGGAATGTGATTTATAAGTGGTCTTTGTTGAGTTTGGCTGGGGAAGAATGCACAGTGCATGGAATCCTACTCTCCCAGCCATGCAACATGCAGGAGTAGAGCTGCAAGAGCAGCTGGGCTGCTGAACAGACATGGCATGACATGGGGAAGTACATTCCTATGTGCATCCCAGCCCCAGCACAACCCAAATATTCTCATTCTTTCCATTCCTTAATTTCTTGTCCTTGTCTGCTGGACTCCTCCCACTGAAAGGAGCTCACAACTTAGTCCTCTGCCTCTTGACGAGCATGTAAGGCCCATGAGGGCACAGCGGCACCGGCAGGCCTGGATGCTGGCAGCAGGACGCACACGGTCTGTCACAGCACGTTCAGAGCTCAGGCAGCACTGAAGCAGCACACGGGCACGTGCCGCAGTCGGTGCTGGGCCCACGCCGCAGGGCACAGCTCTGCTGCTTTATTCTACACACCTTCACATCGGCACTGAGAACAGCCGCGCTGCTCTCAGGGCAGCACGGAGCAGCCCACCACCTAAGCAATGATGTGCCGTGCCAGCACGGCTCTGCTGAGCGCCAGCGATCCGCTGCGCACAGGAGGGTGGTCCTCCAGGGAACAAAGCAAGCAGGTTCTGATCCTTCCTTTCAGATGAAGTCATCGTTAGTCAGAAGTTTAAAGATAAAAGAAAGTTGTGTCAAATTCTTGTCTGATTCAGCTTTTCTATCAGCTGTATTTCCATAATCTCCATTTATTTTATATTCTTGGGAGGATGAAGTTTGAACATAATATTTCAGAAGCTCCATTGTCTTTTGCTAATTAATGGTGACTCATTTCTTTCCATTCTAGATACATTTCATGCTGTCTTACTTCATTCTGGATAGAGGCGTGTAATTATAACTGAATCATTAAGGGCCTTTTCTGCGTGCCTCCAGCTACCTCTGCTCCGAGTGAGTACCTCCAGGCAAAGCCTGCAGCACAGCCTTCTGCATCAGCTGCAGCAGAACCAGCGGGCTCCACGTGCTATTCAAACTACAAGGGGATGCTGTAAGCAGAGGAAAAGCCAACAAATCTAATAAATGCAAAGTAAGGGAAATGTAATATTGCAAAAAGAAAACACAAATTGCACACAAAAAGACAGGTTGGGTGAAATGACAACACGAACACATCGCAGGTTTTTAATTTCTCTACTTAAGATTAACCCAACGTTATGTTTCTTCTTAACATTCCTCCATGCCAACTATCTGAAGCAGAAACCGTATTTATTGCATTCGGGATTTCTGGAAAACATAAAAACGCAACAATCTATCCAAGAACTTCAGAAAACAGCAGCACCAGGCCACGTCCAAACGCAGGCAGCTGAGACGCCTGCCTGTACGCAGCCAGCTGAGAAGACAACCCATTGATAACCGGGTGACAAACCAGCTGCGCAGCACGAGGCGCGCAGTCGCACCGACCTACTGCTGGGCTGAGTGGACAGAGCCGGGCGGGGGAGCACCAAGGACAGCAGAGCCAAAGACTTCTCCTTCCCACACGAGGCACGTCTCCCCTGCCCGCCACCTTGCCAAACCCAAGCGGATGGGAACCACAGTGAACCTCTTCAGGAGGTATCTGTGAAGTACAGCAGATCTGTAAGAAGTATAGCACGGCAGAACGTTGCAGCTTTTCAGATCCTGTCTGGAAGGGCTGCTGGCTCTCCAAGCCATAAAATCCAGTGCTCAGCATCAGGACTGAGCAATGCTTAAATGCAGCAGATAAGATTTCAAAGGAAGCTCACTGAAGAGCAAGCAAACAAAATCACTCAACAGTTGAAATCCTTTAAGATTGCTCCCAGTCAACACTCGTATCTTTCTCAGTGTGAAGAAACTCAGGTCAGTCATACTAATTCTGTTTCATGACACTACACTGTCATATACACTGTCCAGAAACAGCACAATGTAATTAAGGACTGTTCACCCATAGAATACATAGAATGCTGTGAGGAACAGAGCTGACCTTTTTCAGGATGCATGCATGCTCTCTGGAAATGCAGCATGGGCTTTTGAGATACAGGAAGCATGTTCCATGGGAGCAATTGATCCTGGCTTAGCACAAGAGAACAGGATGTGCTCTACACAAGTAATGCACTTTTTGGAGCAGATGATGTTCAGAGGTCCCTTCCAACCTCAACCATTCTGCCATTTGAATATTTTTAAAGATAGACAAAAATCAGAAATGTGCTTATAAGGTGCTTGTTTTTCCCTCTAGGCTTACATTCTTCACATCAAATGGAAAGCCAGCTCATCTCTTTTTTCTTCTATATTTGGGTCGCAGCATATTTCTTCAGTTCTTACCTTGTTGTACTTCAATAATCTAAGAAATGAGACTTCAACCTATCGCACAGGTAAGCAGAACTCCACATCCTTCCCCATCCCACCTTCCCATACCTACCCTTGGCCAGTTACCACCAGCACAGCAACTTCACAGGGGCCAAACCCAGCTGAATTCAGCATCTCTGCTGAGCATGCCGCCTTGGACTCAGTTGCCCAAAACCCCACTGAGTTTTGTTGTTTTGCTTTTAACGTCGCATCACATTTGCTGCCCGCTGTCACCACCTGGAGCAGAAGCCCGAGTACTGCAGGCACCCAATCCAATTTTCTGCTAGATTTTGACCATTTCCTGCATCATAAAACCGCTTCAGAAGAAAGCAAGCCACAGAATTGGCCACTGGTGAATGACTAACAGTAACAGACGCTCACAAACACAGAAGGCACTGCAGTTAATTGGTTAACTATGAATGCTGTAAATAATAATAATAATCTTTAAAAGACTCCAATACAACCTATTCTGTCAGAGATAACTTCCTTCAAACCTCAGAGTTCTCATCTGGCTCTGACTGACGAGTGAGGCATAATTAACACCATACATATTAGAAGGGCAACGAAGCAGATGAGCGGTGTGGAGCACTGGCCTTATGAGGAGCAGCTGAGGGAGCTGGGACTGCTCAGCCTGGAGCAGAGGAGGCTCAGGGGAGCCTCACTGCTCCATAACTCCTGAAGGGAGGCTGTGGTGAGGTGGGGGTCACCCTTGGCAATAGGACGAGAGGCGATGGCCTCACACTGTGCCAGGGGAGGGGCAGGCTGGATATCAGGAAAAATGTCTTCTCTGAAAGAGCGGTCAGGCACTGGAATGGGTTGACCAGAGAGCAGGGAGTCAGCAGCCCTGGGGGTGTCGAAGGAAGGTGCGGATGTGGCACTGAGGGATGCGGGTCAGTGGGAAATACTGGTGGTAGGTGGGTGGTTGGGCTGGGTGACCTTGGGGGCCTTTTCCAACCTTGGGAATTCTATGATTTAATAGACACTCTATGACCTAAAAAAGCGTGCTCCTTATTATAGCTAATATTAAGCACATAAACTTCTCACAGAATTCTTACAGCATGCCATCATGCTTTGGGACAGACCACACAACAGCTTTGCCACAAACACTGCAGTGCCCCCAGGGGCCTGAGACAGACCCCAGCCCAGCCCAGCCCCTGCTCCCTGCCTGGCCTCCCCGGAGCACTGAGGAAAGGCTGGGGCTGCTCTGGATGCTCTGCACAGCTCCCACCCCTCTGCTCACACCCTCGTTCCTCCCACATGCCTGTAAGGCTTCTGCACTCAGACTGCCACTGCAGACCTGTATCCTTTATTCTCCTTCCCTGTGTGATTTACAAAAGCTGTTCTGTACGTGTGCTGCTGTGCCATTTCCACACAAAATGGTATTACACCACAGCCAGCTTGCTGTTATTGCTTTGGTTCCAGTCTGCTCGTTCTTTCGCTGGTTACAGCAGCACTGGCCTCAAGAAAACAGCTCTCACAAAATAAAAAAGGAGCAAAAACACCCCGAGGAGCAGCTTTATTTTTAGGTTCCCATGTATCTTCAGTGGCAGTGTTATGTAAGTCACAGCCCAGCTTACAGAGCTTACCTCTGTAGTACCACTGGAAGGCAGAAATAAGGCAATTCCTGAAAAAACATGTCAGGAAAACACTTGGAAAGCAATCAGCCATACCTTATCCTCTGCTGCTCCCAAATAACACATTCTGTACTTGAACCCTGTTACTCCTTTCTTCCAATCAGGGACAGCTGAGCTTCCTCCATCAGCATGCTCTCAGCCCCGCTGCCACTGCTGTGGCACAGCACTGATGCTGCAGATGATTCTGTAAGCTCAGACCAAACCAAACTTCCCCTAACCCATATTTCTGAAAGGAAGCAAAGCACTAAAGCTGCTGTAACACAACCTGGCTATGTTCTCCATTGGTACAACGGACTTTGCAGAGCTCGGTAACACACAGCACTGTGCACAGCACGTGGCTATTTCCAAATCCCCACCTGAGCTCCATGATCTGTATCAGAACTAATCCCACTGCATTTCCTGGCACCCTACTGTGGTCCTCAGGCAGCACAACTATTTAGGTTCTAACCTCACCCCAGCAGTGCTGATGGACATCGGCTGAGATCTCTGGGGTACACAGGGGTAGGGGTGTTGGTTTGGGTTCTTCGTTTGGAATTGCTTTTTTCCTTCTCAGCCATAGATCTGTCTTCACAGCTTTGGATGCCAACAGAACTCTGTGGAATTATTTCCTTCAGAGGCATCTTAGCCCACCCATTACCCTGCCTAAAGTTAATGCACACAGATGAATACCCCAGCAGTTAGCAGAAAGCACCGCACTTCACAGATGGGGCCTCTCCAGAGTTGCTCTGGGAAGAACAGCAGATAGATGATCACATGTAAAATCCCTCCCAGGATTTCAGTGCGGAATCTCAGCTGATGACAGAGCCATTTGTCATCTGCCATTCTGCTCAGGGCAGAGCCCTAAGAGCAAAACGCTTTGGAGCGACGCAGGTAAGAAAGCGCTTGAAGAAACCAGAAAGGCAACCAGAAAGAAATCAGAAGGGCAACAGCATTCCAGCACAAGCACAAGATAACGAGGTGCAGCAGAGATTCTCCTACTAGAAAGACACACGCATTCTCCTCCTGGCTGAGGAGGATGCATGCCCCAGACAGACACACAGTAAACAGTTTCCCAAGGATGTGATGGAGTGTGCAGGACCCCAACAAAGGCAGATCCCTGGCCACTCCTTCCGAGCGTTTCCTGCTCAGAGCAATCCTTCAGTGAAGGGGTTTTGATTTATCCCTGCCTCTCCAGAAACTACCTTCTTGTTTTTCTGTTCGAGATGATAAATTTCTACAAAGACAACAATGGTTTGCACAAACAGGAAACAAAAGCCCAAACCAAAGTGGTTTCTTTGTTCAGTGCATAATGCCCACGGAAAGCCTCTCTTCCATCGTGCTTGCTCTACGTGACAGAGGCAATGTCCCCCACAGAGGTTTTGCATGTGCTCCTGTACCGAGGATGGGAGTGTAATGAGGAATCTGTGCTTCAGCAAGAAGTCAGCTCGTGTCACTGGGAAGCCCTTCCATAGTCTTACAGCTGGCAAAAAACAGATGATTTCTCTACGCACAATAGGCAACTGAAATAACGACATCGCCTCAAAGAATGAGGCTGCACGCCGTAATAACGAGGTGTGCCACAGCTCTCTTGGGGGTTCTGCACACACAGAGCAACCCGCAGAACGCCCAGGCAAACCTCCGTGCTTTGCATGAGTCCCGTTGGTCTCCTCCAGAAAGAGCCTCCAAGCTACGACTCTGAAACCTCAGGAGAAAAAAAATCATACTAAGGGAATGTCCAAAAAAATTACAGCAGATGCATCAGATTTATCATGATCTATCTTACAGAAAGCCCAAATCCGGGCCCTACATTATTTACACATCTCAGCTGTGCAAACCCCAGGTGTCCCTGACCAAGGCCACTGACCTTTAAACTTAGAAGAGGGTTTCCCGTTGCAGGCTCCACTAAATTCACCTCTATGACAGCACCAACAGCCTCACCCTCTGCAAGCTACAGCCAGAGCGTGCCTTGGGGAACAGGAACGGGCCAGAACCATCCACTGCATTTGGGATTTGGCTAAATAATGGGTTCTTACCACAGGGTCCCATTGCTGCCTGCTTTATCCTCTGCTTTTCCTTCCAGTCCTTAACTTCTGATGTGCTTTATTTGACCACTAACAGCATGAGCTTGCCATGCCTTCAGGCTTCTCTGCTGCTCCCAGATCTTGTTCCTGGGCAGTAACACCGTTCTGCAGTTACAATCCTTTCATGCTCAGATACATCACTTTGTGTTTATCTACACTGAAATCTTCCCATCTCTTTATTGCCCACTCACTGAGTCTCTTAATGCTCGTATCATCCCAAAGCTGTTCCAACACACCGACACAGAGTGGGCTTACATAAACATAAGCTGCCTCCAGGGTGTATTTCACGCAGGACTATCCCCCAGTACAGGAGCTGAAATAGCTTTGGGACCGGATCCATCTTCCACCAGCCCTGCACAGACTAATCCCAAGCATGATCATGCTCAGTAACTTGAAACCATGGATAAGCATGACACGTATGTTACAGGGGGGTGACAAGCACTGCAAGGCAACGAGCCACGTGCAGCAGCAACACCAAGCTGCCCAAATGGCTACAGACAGATATACGTGATTCAAGCAGAACTAAGAAGTCAGAAGCCAACTGCTTATTGATTGATAACAATAAAGGAGTAAGTGGGTACCAGTCAGAAGTGCTTTCTCTCTGACTGGCAGGCCATTCCAGAAAAACACACTTGTGACACCATGCCCATGCACTGCTGCTCCTGTAATGGAAGAGAGGAGCAGCAATGCCCTCTTGTGTTGTGATGAAGCTAATCATCAACTCACTGCTACTCCTTGCATTTTCTAAGTCATGTATGAAGGTTTATTCAAAGACCAAGGTTACAAAACTGCACATGATGAAGACTCCAGCTGTCCTGTAGACAGGATTACAAATTGTTTGACACACATGAAAGAGAACACTTAACATGCTCACAAGAGATGAACCAACCCTTCTATTGTCACAGCACATCTGAACTTACAAACTCATTTTGTTAACTTTATTCACAGTAATTAAATGCAAATATTGAACAAAAGCCCCTGCTAATTCCTCTTTGATTTCTGTATCTCATCTACATCAAGCGCATCGTTTTTAAAGCACTGTAACAAATTCATTCAGGATGTCCTCTACCATTTTTCAAATGCAAATTGCAGTGCTGGCCTTTAGACTGAGTGCTGAGCTTAACAGAAGCTAAGACCAGATTCAGACTACGAAATAATGAAGTGAATACACCTTGCAGCCAGCAAACCAAACTGAGAGAAGAGTGTGTAAAAGCTTGAACCCAAAGTGCTACTGAAACGTGGAGCTGAGAGGACAAGATTCACAGTCACACTGCAGTCCACTTTGAGAATCGAATGGCAAGCCGGACATCTCGCTTTATATTGCCATCAAATTCTACCATTCAATTCCAGTGCGTGACGACTTGCAGCTTGCCTTCCTCTCCCTCCCTCCAGATGAATTCCCTTGCTTTTACACTTCAAATCCAGTTTCTGTTTTGGAACTCAACTCACTGCATTCCCCTCCCCCCTCTGATCAGCTCTCCCCTAGCTTCTCTGGGACTTTTCTTGAGCTTAACATCAGATTTAAATACCTTTTCCTAACAAAGAAAGCCTCTTGTTAACACTTGGACAGAAAAAGGCCAGGAAGCCAAGGCCTGGATCTGTCACAGAAGAGTTCAACGCCATCCTGAACTCCTTTATGGGTGAAAAGCTAAGAACACAAATCCCTTCACCAGAATCAGAAGTTACAACACAGAAGTTTCTTGGAGATGCACAAGAGTGCACAAAGGAGATCTGCAACATAAGCAGAGTTTCCAAAAGGACAAACAGCCACTCTGTGAAGGTCACCCCACCATACACCACCTGATGCACATCAACAACTCTAATAAATGAATACACTGCTTAGTGCCTTTCAGAAAAGAAGCACAAAAGCAATACCACCATAACAAACAAAAGAACAAACAACAAAACGCCACAAAGTAACAGCAGTCCCCAAATAAACAGCAGGCCGGGGGCTGTAGCAAAGGAAGTAACCTACCAGTCTTGGTAAGTGGTGATTGCAATACTTGGAGGCGCCAGCAAGGGCAGAGTTGTTGGCCTACAGACGATGTCTCTGTCAGGCGTCCTCGCTTTCTCTGTTTGTCTCTGGGATAGTGGTGGTAACTGCAGGTTGCCAGAACAGCACCTTCTTCCTCTCCAGAGGTCTATGCCCAAAGCATGGCTGGAAGTACTGTAGGACTTGCTCAGCCCGCACTCCAGGTAATCCAGAGCATTCTGCAAAGAGAAAAGCCACTGAAGTTCTGCAAACAATTGGTTTCCCCCGCGAGAGCAAACCACGTGCAATTGTTCTGTATTACAGGCACAGCTACTCACAGAAGATAACTGCGTAAAACCCTGGCAGAGTTTGACTGCACTGCGTTGTTGTTTTATCAAGTTATGGATGAAATCTTGAAAACTCACGTGTAACACGTCCAAGCTAAATTCAACCCAGTTCCAACTGAGCTGAACACCTCCATCAGCCAGGCCAGCTGGGTGACAGGAACTTTTCCTGAGAATATTCCACCCAACATCTTTCACAAGTGTCATTCCTCTGCACAGCACCAGTGCTTTGGTTTGCCTCTTGTTTTTGTGATGGTTCACCAGGCAAAGAAAGGTTACGAGAACACTGAGTTTGGTTGCATCCCCAATCACCAGCTAACTCAGTGAGAACTTCCAGCGAGGCTACCTGGCCTAAGCCTGTCCGTTCCAAAAGGAAGCCTCTTTTTCTCTCAGAGTTTCTACTTCTTTCTATATCAGAATGCCCCTGTGATCACAGCACTGCTCCTCAGCCCTTCCAAGAAGAGCACTGCAAGAAGGCTCTTTGTGTTGGTCTTGCAGAGTTTAGCCAGTCCAGCAGATTTGTTCGATTCCAATGAGACCATTTCCGCACCGTGCAGTGAGCCAGCAGCTGAGGCTGAAGGGTTATCACAACAGGTGGGCATAGATGTGGCAGCCTCTACAGTTTTACTCTTCTGCCCTCTTCTGAATTTCGACCTCTTCCCTGCTCTCCCCACCCTTCTGAGCTCTGAAAAATAAAGGAGTGGTTTATGTTTCCATCATCACTCCTTAGGCCCCTCGGGGCGTGCTGGTGCAGATCCACAAAGTTACTAAAGCATCAAAATCTAAACCATCTAGGCAGAAGTTGAAATATTTGCCCTGCTGTACTTCCAAAAATAGGCCAGAGAGCTTCAGTGATCCAAACCCTACTCTTAGACAGCACAAATTCTAGCCAAAACACTCCTAAAAACCCCAGAAAGGGGTTCTGTGTGGGGTCTCACTTGACTGGCCTTTATTCATTATTTTTTGAGACTTCAACTGTTTTGTTATCACTTAAGAAATGTACAGCAGTTCTGAGTTCCCATTAGATGTCAGACGTCTGTTCTCATTATCAGGAAAGACTGAGTGGACTGTGGCAACCCTACCAGCAGGTGCAGGCAAACTGCACAGCGGCACAACATATGCTCTAAGAACGTAAAGGAATCACCCAGCTGCTGGAGCAGTGCTGCAGGATGCACCAGCTCTTAAGCTCTGCTCCCCTCCTGCATTTCCACATCCATTTGTGTGGTTTTCCATTTTTGGAGGGCCCTAGCTGCAACAAGCAAGGCAATTAATGTTGTAGTTATCACACCATCATTACAAACTGATGCATTTCTCCAGAGAATGGGAACTGGCTTTTAATTAATAGGCGATTATGATGACGATTAGCAAGCATAGTAATGGAATAACATGCATCGTTGCATTAGATGTTCAGCAACTGCCACAGCAAGAGATGCTGAAATGCTTGTAAGCTTAGAAGTACAGCACGCGCACAAAGATGGGATCCAGAACAGAGCTTCCCTAGGACATAGAAATGTCCAGCCCTCTCACCTGCCATCGTTACACGGAGCAAAGAAGAACTCTTGAGAATTCACAGTGTGTTTGTTTTATTTACTGCTTAATACATGAACTGCAAACAACTCTGAGAAAATCAACGAGTCGCTGAAGCAAAACCAGCTGATACGAAGACAAAAGAGGCCTCTGGCCTTACTTCCACAAAGTGCTGGGGAAAATACAACACGTTTTTTGAAGAAACGTACCTCATCTGCAGTCACCGTCATGACACTCCGGCTTTTCTTCATTATTGAGATTCGAGTGCTGCCCGCTGTAAGAACCTGCTGTTCAATTCAACTTCTTCAGACAAGCAGCCTGAAAGAAAAAACAGCTGCAGCTGTATTTTGGGATAACAACCCATTCTGGGTAACGAAGTAGGTAGCCAACTGCTGGTATCACAGCTGATTCGTAACTTTCTGCTCACTTCAACATAACACCTGGCGGCTGATGTTAGGCTAGTGCAGCTCTCCATTAGGGAAAGGGCAATTTAACACCTAGTAAAATCATGTGAAATGTAATTGGTGTTCACAAGGCTCTGCAATCTGAGCAAGGCCGAAACATGCATAGGAATATGGGATCAAAGCTAACAGGTTCCGCTTCAGGGGATTTTTCTTTAATTGAACCCTTTCCAGACATCTAGAAAAAGGCTTGAGCTGGCTCTGACAGAAGCCAGTCCAAAAAACTACAATTCAGAAAAGGAATTGCATTTGTATGTGATTCTAAACTCGAACCACAGCTCACAGCCACTACTTACTGCCACCCCAGGGCACACAGCAAAGCAGCCGCTCTGATCCCACCGAGCACCCAGGTGGCAGCAGGGGACAGCAGCACAGGGAGGGAGCAAGCCCAGAGCTCCCAGCCCTCTGCTCCGCTCCTGGGGGTTTACTGCTCACCAAAAGGCTGTGCTGCAAGTTACATAGGAGGAACACTGAAAGGTTTCCTTTTCTTTCCCCAAATGAGGAGAACTGCTGTGCCACTGCAGCGTGCGGACAAGGCGCTCTGCTCTGCTCCCAGGGGCTGCAGCAGGGCCCTGCCTGGGGCTTGCTGCTGAAGCCCCCACAGAAAGCTGTGCAGTGGGATATGCTTTGGGGACTTGTAACATGGCGTCCGCTGGCGCACCGCACTGCAGGCTCAGGAGAGCAGAAGGCAGCCAGGCCGCCTGCCGAGCAGAGCCCTCACACAATGCCACTGCCAGAGCCATCTCACTGCAGCACTGGCACCTGTGCTGTTTGTGTTTCCCCAGGCTCAGATGTCCATGCACACCTGCTCCCATGGCAGCCATAGCCAGGAGCCCCGCAGCCCCGCCAGGCACACGCAGCCTGCGGCAGTGCCAGCACACAGGGCCGCGCTCCATCGTGTGCTCTGGCACAGAGAGAGGCCTTGAGGGGCAAAAGCTGGGGCAGGCCGAGGTGCCCAGGGCTGGCTGATGTTGTGCCACAAGGAGTGAGAAGTGAAGACTGGGCAGCCAGGAGAAACCACACAGAAACACCTCTGTAAGGTTCACAGCCTATTGGTCGCCTGGTAGTCACAGCGCATAGCAGAACAGAACTGCAGAATAAATGGAACGCTTTTAATCCATCTTCAACAATGGTGAGAAACTAAACGGCCGTGTTATAAAAAGAATCCCAAAATGACAGTGGACAGACAGCAAATGAGATGAGACATGGGGAAAGATGACAGCAACAGCGGCATGAATTCACAGACAAGGGAAATTAATTCTGCCGTGACTACTTGCTGCCAAAAATATGCATTCCTCCACTGCATACAGACCAAATTCCTGAGAAGGAATAAAGGAGGAAGCAGTCTCCTAAGCAGCAGAACGAAGCAGGGTGCAGCCTTCTGGCAGAGCTGCATCCTACAGTGCTTCTTGGACGTGGTCTGCAGGCATGGCGGGGGTGGGCTGGGCTGGGGATCTCAGATGGTCTCAGATGTCTTTTCGAACCTGAATGATTCTATGGTGAGTACAAGTCTGCGGGCTCAAATATGGGTCTACTGTGCAGGCAGAAGGATGCCAACAAGACACAGGTCTTTGGGTTGCCAAGCTAAAAGAAAGAGCTGTTAACACTTGGTGGGTTACGCCACTCAGGAAGACTAATACAACTATAAATAGCTCATATACAAGTGGTGATAAACCAAACAGCTCACAGCATTTATATGAGTGATGAAGAATCCTGTGCATTCTGAAGGCAGACACGGGAATCATAGAGTCACTGAGATGGGAAAACAGCTCTCAGATCCCCAGCTGTGACCCCAGCCCACTGTGCCCACCGACCGTGCCCCTCATGGAAGCACCAGTGAGAAATACCATGAGAATGCCTAGCTCAGGAAGCATGACAAAGAGAAGTACCAGCAGCAGAGAAAGAAAACTACAAAGAAATAGACTGAGGAAAACACCTTTGGAAAAAAATCCAAGAGACGTTCTGAAGGAGAGCCCAAGGGTGTGTGAAACTTTGCTGAACGCTGGGGTCAGAGCAGACACTGGGGAACGAGATGCGGAGGGGTGGACCAAACGTACAAGCAGACTGTGTGGAAACCCCAGTGCCCTTAAGCCACAACGTCCTTTCCTTTGTAACTATTTATCAGGTTGTCAGAGCAAGTTTAAGCAGAACACTGAAAATAACTGGTTTTATAAAAAATAACTCTTAATGTGGACTGCATTTCTAAAAGGCCGCCAAGAAAATCCGAAGGCTTCCATGAGCCACGACTGAAACTGCTGTCAGGCTCCAACCCGTCCTTTTATTATCTTTCTGACACGTGGGATGTTTTCTAATTCGTGTCAGCTTCTGTCACAGGCAAAGGGCTTCTCTCTTCTACCCACATTACCCAAAGAGAACCGACATCCCAGCAGGCTACGTGTGGCCAGCAGGGAAGGCCTACGAGCAGCAAGGTTTTGCAGTAGGCTTTAGGTTGCAGTGTTGCAGTGCTGCGGCTGGGTCCAATCCATCTGGCCAGCATGTATGCTAGGCAGGGTGCGAGATGTCTGCTCCCACTGAGCTGACCCAGTTCTTACACCTGAGTGTTGTTGTGCTGCCTGACCACGCTGTTTGAAAATGACAGCAAATGCTCCTGTGATTTCAGGTGGTGAAGCCTTATACTGAGGGTGTGAATTAACAGCAGGGTTCAATGCTGGCAACTGACAGCGCCGAGGATAAAACTACAGGGCTGCATGTGATAAAGTCTGCTTTTCCTACACACTCTTAAAAATAGCTATTCAACTCATCCAGCTCAAAACCCACTATTTAAAGACATTTCTGAAGTGCATCTCAATGTGCAAACTGTTCTGATCTGCAGTTCCAGGTGCACATTTCACCATGCCGCTGCTTTCCCCCCCATCCTGGCTCTGGTGACAGGCAGACCAGCCTCTCCTCCTGAACACACTGATGAGCAGGGCCAGGAAGATCACATCTCTGCTGCTCACTCTGTGCCCCTGCTTCGGATCAGAGAAAGGTTCTGGCAAGATCTTGATCTCTGGAGGTCCCTTCCACCCCCTATGATTCCATGATTCTGTGAAGCAGGGCTGTTCATCCGGCTGCTTTCATATTCTACATTCATTTCCTCTCTCAAGAGGGCAAGAGGCAAAGATTGAGAGACCACAAACCAAACCCCAAGAGATGAGGACCCCCAGTACCTAGGCAGTGCTGCGCCCCCCTTCCACCCAGCTCCAGCAGTGCTTCCAAGGGTACGTGTGTCACCAGCACTGCATTCATCCCAGCAGCCCAACACTGACAGGTCCTGCAGAACCTGGAGATGGTCAGAGATAAAAACAGCAACTGGAATGCTGACTGAATAGAGAAGCCTTGCAAAGGAGAGGGCTGGGATGAAGGAGGTTATCTGATCGTACAGAGAACTGCATCATTTGTGAGCCCAAATCACATTGAAACAACCCAATTCTCTGCAGAGATCATCCGAACTTCACAGGGCCACACAGATAGGCAGGGTGACACAGACAGACAGTCACCAAAGAATGCAATAATCTCACATCTGCTTCTCCCAGACGAAGCACGTGGGCTTGTACTTCAGATTTGGAAACAGCACAGGGTTCCTGGAGAAAAACAAACCTTACGTGGACCTAACGTTAGGTAAAAGCAACTTGAGATGTTGCTAGCAAGGACACCAGTGGCAGCTCTGCCTTTTAATGAAGCAGCCCCATGATGACCCAGGAGCCCGGCCGGCTCACAGCAAGGCAAGGCCACAGCCTTTGGACTTTGTACTGCAACTGCAGTGCAACAAAACTGCAGATCTATCAGCAATTGATAAGCACAACCAATTCCTTTACTATCAAAAGGAAACGCTGCACAGAGGATATCCCATGTAGGTATTTGAGAAAGTTCTGTCAGGAGGAGGATGCGGTAAGTAAAGAACCTGCAGTAACTTCCCTGTTACTGCCAGGGAAATTACCCCTATTAACACAGCACCTCCGTGTTCCTTAGGAGGTCGCTCGCTGCGATATCGCTGTGGCTAAGCGGATTGCAAGGACTCATCTTTCCTCTGGCAACTTAATCACTGAAGCTGAGAACAGCCACGTGGGTTCATCCCAGAAATCACAGCCCAAGCAGAGGAAGGAGCTACAAAGACTACCTCTTCTATTATTATTCTTTTTAACTACATTAATGACTTTAAAACCGTATTTCCCAAACCCTTTGCCCACTCTTGTGGTCAAAGCCAATTCATTTAGAATCAGCCCGGGCCGTGACAAAGGCTGCAGTTTGCTGGTGGTACCCGGAGCATCCAGGACTGCCAAGGTCGTGCTATTAAAAGACACACTGCGTACCTTCCTTGCTCCTGTGCCAATGACAAGCAGAGCCTCCCACTCCTCGGGCTGCAGCTGAGCACTCGGAGAACACAGAGTGATTATTAATTATGCTTTAGAAGAGAAAAAGCTATGTTCATTTAAAAATACATCAGGAAAAAAAAAACAAAGCGGGGTGGCAGAAAAAGGAGCGTTGTTCCCTCAGCCTTGTGGACAGCCAGCAGCACGGGACATCCCTGCACCACCAGCACACAGCGCCCGCCCCGTGTCACTGATGTACTCCTTGCTCTCCTCAACTCACCCCACCGTTGCTTTAGTGACACGAGAAGTTCTGAAGTCCTTGGGGGAGCTTCCCTCCCCCTGCAGCTCACGGAGAGCCCAGGTCAGGCAGCGTGCAAGCAGGGTTGCCCTGCTGAGAGTGCTGGAGCCTGCAGAGAGCTGCATAACTGAGCCTAGAAAGAAAAAGCACCCTGAGAAGGGCACATCGCTGTTACTGTTGTAACAGAGGAGCATCCATTAGCCTGACATTTTTTCCTTTGAAGAAACTTCTAAATAGTGGGAAAAGGTGAAGTGCAGAATCAGAACTGCAAGGTGTCCCTGGAAAACCAGTGCTGAGTGAGAGCTGCCAAGGAGGGGACTCGCCAAGGAGAGCAGAAACGTCAACTGCAAACGCAGTGCAGAGCAAGAGCCGAAGGAGAATCACAGAATCATTAAGGTTGGAAAAGACCTCTGAGATCATCAAGTCCAACCATCATTTCACCGAGTCCAAAGCATCTTCAAGAGCTGCCAGGAGCCCAGGGAGCAGCAGTGCCCAGGCGGTGCGTGGTGCAGGAGACAGGCTCACAGCCTGCTGCAGCTGCCCGCCTGCACCTCCTGCTCTGCTGATCCTGCACCCCGTGTGGTGCCAGCATTCATGGCCCGCTGAGCAGCTGGGACGTGCAAATGAAGCCTACAGCTACGGGGAGATGCTGCAGCCAAAGCAGGCACCTGCTCCGAGTGAAACAGCACCTCCCAGAGCAAGCTAACGGCCTGGTGCAAAACTGTGGCAGATGACAGCAACTGCTGCTGTGCTGGTAACAGGGAGAAGGATAACAAGCTTTTCTTATCAGAGACATTAAAAAAAAAGGAAAGCAAAGCCAGCACCCAGATCCAGCTGCCACCACGTGCCCTCTTCTCTGTCTGCATCCTCCTGCACCAGAAAGCATTCTGCAGCTGATAAACTGCATTTTCATAAACTGGGTATTGCAGACTGCACATAAAGGCGATGCCATAAGGAGTTCAAGGAAGGAGAAAGAGTCCACGACCTCTCTGTGCTGCTAAATGAGCACAAAATGAGGCTACTTCTGGGATAACAGCATCTATTCAGACTTGATGTATTGTTTCTAGCAGCTCTGCCTGTCTGCAGCATCACTGCTGTCAGTGAAAAACAACGGATTTACTTTTTTAGATCACAGATTTTGTGCAGGAGTAGCTGCTGTGACCCTGTTATTAAATACAGGAAGGGCCACTCTCAGTTACCATGCACCGTATATACAAACTTTTTAAGATGAACCAGAGCATACACATCATCCCCCACAGAAAAACAGCCACGCACCCACAGCAGAGCCAAGTTCTCAGCCACCTCCTCCCTGGGCTTAGCACACACCAGCAGCACCACAGCCCCCAACCCACAGCCCCCCAGGGCCACAGAGGTGCGGAGGGAAGGCCAGGCACTGCCCCAGAGCCACGCAGCAGCCACAGCAGAGCAGGCACGGAACAGACCCAGCCGTGCCAGTGCCGCACCAGGGGCACGCCAGCTGGTGTGCACAGACCAGGCACGATAACCTACTTCTAACTGCCCTGTTTACTGTTTGCCCAAAACCAGCTCAATCCTGAGATTTCAGAAGCAGCATAGTTGCTCCTCCAGAACCAAAGAAGCTGTTTAAATGCAGGCTTTGGGGCTTGCCAGGAGAGCCAAACGCTTTCCAAAACTCATGTCTACATGTGTCTGACACAGAGCTCTCACTCTGGAGGACACGTGGCTCAGCAAACGGCTCCAGCTTTCACAAAGTCCCCTTTCCATACAGAAACAGAGAGCAACTAAAAATAAACTTGCAGTCTCACTGCAGAGGCAAAGCCTGGCACTTGGAGCACTAACATGGACATTACTGCATTAGCATTGCATGGTCAATGCGAACCTGATGCATGCTAAGTTCTGATGCTAACCTGATGTATGTTAAATTCCTTACTGTGAGAGTGGTGAGGTGCTGGAACAGCTGCCCAGAGAGGCTGTGGATGCCCCGTCCATCCCTGGAGGTGTTCAAGGCCAGGCTGGATGGGGCCCTGGGCAGCCTGGGTTGGTATTAAAGGTGGAGGTTGGTGGCCCTGCCTGCAGGGGGGTTGGAGATTCATGATCCTCGAGGTCCCTTCCAACCCGGGCCATCCTGTGATTCTGTGATATGCCACACTGCTGCTCCAGAAGGAAACTGCCTGTCCAGCCCATACAAACCCACTGACAGAACAAGCCCATGAGCAAATCAGGCTGCTGCCAACTCCCCCTGGCTTGCTTGAGTGCCCACGGTAAGGGATGAGCTAGGCTGCACAAGAAAGGCCAAGGAAGTACTGCAATTAAAAAAGTAAAGCAATGGAATGAGGGCACTTGAGTATTTCTCCTTGGGAAGCAGCCCCTCACAGCCTGCCTTGCCCAGGGTCTCAATTTGCAACCAAGAGAGCTGCAATGATATACTCTCGCTGCAGCTTGCAAGATGAAACACTGCTTCTTTCCATTCTCATCACTAAGGGCGGGGAAGGGGTGGAACTATCAGAAAGCCACCAGGAGTGGCTCACAGCTAACAGTGCCGGATCAGTGGCAGAGCCTTGGGATAGAGGAACACTGAAAGAAGCAGCATGATGCCACACAAAGAGGGGTACGGATGTCAGAGCAGCCACGTTCTGGCAGAGTGGAAAAACGCCCCAGCCTCACACAGCACATCCCTCACGGCGTGCCAGCCCAGCAGCTGCATTACAGCCATTCCTCCTCGGGAGAAACAAGACGGAATGGAAAGCCTCCAGCATTCTCCAAACGCACAGCTGTGTGCTCCCAGCCCCTGCCTGCAGCAGCTCCCACTCCAACATTCACACCTTGCACTCCAGCAGACATCCATGACAGCGTTTTCATATTCCCAGCAACTTCTTTGTACCAAGAGGTTCCACAAAGCCTGACTGAGAAGAACACTGAGCTTCACCACCCCAGGACTGTACTTTAGCAGATGTCACTGCTCCTTTATCCACTGCTATTTTGTTGCATTTTGTGTTCGATGTTGGGAAAATATTTGTGTTTTTCCAGGTTTCAGGCTGAAGTTATTGGCATTTTTTAATGAAAGAATAGCTCAGACCTCTGCAATGTTCTCAGAAACCAACTGCTATTACTGCTAGGTGAAAGTAACAACACCAGCATTTTCCTCCAAGTTCTCATTGTAATTCCCCCCCCCCTTATTCAAAGCTGTCCAACCCCTTAGTTACATGGGGTGGTACTTCCAACACTCAGTGTCTGCCTCATGTCACATGCTTCAGAAAGTTCTGATGAAACCCAAGTGCTTCAAAGAGCTCAATTAACCAGCAGCGCTGCTCATGACCTTTCCTGCAGCACTCCCTGCTCCCGAGGTGGCACTTGGCAGGGACAAGCCTTCATAGAATCATAGAATCACAAGGTTGGAAACGACCTGCAAGATCAGCTAGTCCAACCATCCTCCCTTTGTGCCACTCCTCCTTTGTGTGTCACCGGGAAAATTCAGGCTCTTCTGTCTGAACCGTTCAGCACTAACACTGCAAAGAGAACTGCAGAGAGACATTCCCTCCCTGCTGAGCAGCAGGCTGCAGTCAGTCCTGCTCTTTCAGTCAGACTGGAAAATCTGGGGGTAAAAGGCAGCTGCTCACCTTCGCAGCAATGAGGTGAAATACTGTCCTTGAAATATATGGGCTCTCTTAAAACAGGTAACACTATTGGCTGCAGATGATCAAGCCTGAGCTCCTGTGCCCGTGTTGCAGAAACCAAGTATCTGTACTCTCAGCACAGCATCCTTAGCATCCCTCCGAACTCAGCTCACCCTGGAGCAGGACTGCTGTTACTCATTCCCATGCAAAAAAGTCAAAACAGCAGCATGACGCAGACACCAACTGACCTTCTGAGATCACAAGACAGCAGCCTCCCAAATGCTGTAAGTCATGAGGATGGCCTAACATTTCTGAAAGGTTTCCTTTTCTTTTTTTTTTTTTGGATGATGTGCTTTACTCAGGCAAAAAAACCAAATAAATAAAAGTGAAATGTGTTCCTTTCTCTGGACGGCAAAGCAGACTTTCCTTCTGGGCAGGACAAGCAAGTCTGCCCTATCCTCACTCGTATGAGCAGCGTGACAGGTTGGAGCCACGCTGCAATGCAAGCAGGGCCCCCTGAGCACTGCAGGAGGAGCCCGTGGAGAGGGCTGGGGTGGTTCTGCAGCTCCATGTGGAACCACGACAGCCACACTTCAGCCACACAGAGGTAATTTCCATGGCAACGTGCCTCCCTGTACGTGCCCCCTAGACACCTCTACAGCATGGGAAAACCTTCAAAGGCACCAAGTGTTTATGGCCCTGGAAGGCAACCCGAGGCTTCCACCACTGCTCAGGGAAACAGTGCTTTACGAGCCAACAAAGAAAGCTGCTGCCATTTTCATGCTTCCTTTCGTTTCTTTAAATTGCTGTAAGAAAAGAAGGGAAGGATTTTCGAAGATGAATAGCAGGCTAACAGGATCAGTGCCTTGTTAGGGCCCCACCAGTCGCTCCATCCCGCCCAGCTGGGTGAGCGCCCGCTGCAGGAGCAGCGCCTGGCGGCCAGCGCCGCCCTCCTGAAAAGCCAAAGGGCGCCCGCAGAACAGCGGCATTAAACTGCTCGATGGATTTTAAAGCAGGGATTAACCTCCCTGCAGAATGTAAAGCAAAGATCAACAGCTCTCTTCACAATTTGGAAAATGTATTCTTAAAGAGTAAAAAGAAAGGCACCAGCTTTTCACCTTGTTCTTACTACCTCTGCACAGTGCTGATAAGAGACCCTCATGCTGCACAAGAGGGGGTCAAAGCTCTGCCCTGGGGCCTCTGGAGCAACCATATACTCCTCTCTCATCTTTGTACAGCCTAATACACGTGCATTTATTTTCTAAGCACCACGGGGATGCAGCACTGAGGGATGCGGGCACGGCGGGGGCGGGCTGGGCTTGGGGATCCTGCAGGTCTTTTCCAGCCTTACTGATTCCATGATTACCTCAGCCTTGATTACTGACAGGCAAAGCGGTGAACGTGGACCACAGATGGAACACCTGGATACTCTCACACCTCACCAGCAATGAATGCCTGCCTGCAGCACTGGGATTCCACGTGAACCACAAGGCACCGCAACACGAGGCCGGGTGAGAAACCAGCCTGCACACAGATCATGCCGAGAACTCCGCACAGCTTGTCCGCCACAGCCAGCTTCCTACCTGTGTCTGAGGGTTTTCTGCTTGTTAAATAAATCTGATCTTTACGTAGAAGCAACAAGGCTTTCAAATCCTTGGTTTTAACTGAACAGATGCACTCAGTTGCTATATGTTACCCAAATATTTTATGAAGACCACAAACCACCTCACCACCAAATTACTGCTAGGTTTAGAACTTCCACTGCCTACCTAATTGTTCCACAGCAACTTCATTGTTTTAAACTCAGAAGCTACACATAGTCACTCTAATTACATCACGACATAGAGAGCCTTGGCTGTTCCAAAGGTTTATTAACTCCTTACGCAGAACCAGAATCAGTCAGATCACAGCAGCAACACCCACCTTTGCAGCAGGCAGCAAGCAGCATCCAGACGTCTGCACTCTGCCCCCTGGCCGTCCCGTGCCATCAGCTGGCTCTAACAACTGCACTGATGCACTGTCTGGTACTGCTCTGCCCTATGTGTCCGGCTTACACATGCAAATAATTAAGCACATAGATAAGGACATACAACAATCCTTTCCCATACTGACTCAAAGTCGAGTCAAAGGAAGTACCCAAAGAACTCACAGGAAACAAGCGACTTGTTTTGAACTCCCTGTAGCCATAGCCCCACTCCTGGCAGGGCCCTCCCAAAATGAGGTGCTGTGGGGCAGGAACCCATCGCTGCCCTCACCATCAGGAAGGCTCTCAGAACCACCTGGCACTGCCACCACTACCACCTCTTTGGGGTGAGTTCTGCCAACTTTCAAGTGTCACCAGACACCACTGGGCACAGATGCTGCACAGATGAGCGCTGCTCCGTGGACATCCAACAAGAAAACCACATGCTTTTGCAGCACACGGAGCAGAGAGGATAACTGTCCTTCCTGCGGGCAAACTCAGGGCTTGCTGTGAGCCTGAGCACAGCAGTGCCTGGGGCAGGGCTTCCCTGGGCAAGGTCACAGAGCAGACCCCAGGCAGCACGCTGCCATCAGGGCTCTGCATCCCTTCCCCCTCCTCGGCTGAGTCACTTGGATCATACATCTCAAACCTGAGCTTCCCAGTTACTATAACAACTTAATGGATTTCTTCTTGATGCTATTAATTACATTCAGTTTAATCTGTTCGTACTGGCTTCTGGAGGAGGCACTGTATGATAGCTTCTCTTCTGCTTTCAGAAGGCTTTTGCATTCCTGACTCCAACGCCCAGGTGCTCCCCCACGAATCTCCTTCCACTGAGATAAGGAAATGCCCATATTCCCTCTTCTGAGAACTCTGAATAGAAAGAAATACTGTGGGCTTTTTTTTCCTGCGACCAAATAAGATGCCTGTAATAAATCTGAGAAAGCTGTACCTCAGCTGCATTTCTGCAGTAAATAAAAAGTTCTTTGCACAGAACAGCCTGTAACCTGGCTGAATGCATTTATAATATATCCCCAAAGAAAATGCCGAGCACTTGGCAAGCCAAACTACAGAGAGCACAAGCAGAGCAGCAGTCGGAATCTCATTTATGAGGTCTACCTTCCACAGCCTCAGGGTATGAATGGGCAGATCTCTGCTGCTGCAAACAGCAGGAAACATCAGAACCACGAGGCAAACCCTGAGCTCGGGGAGCGCTGCCGTGTGCAGTCAGCCCCTTCCATTGCCACTCGTTCCAGCTTCAGGGCCAGCAGTCAGAAGTGCAAACCTCAACCCAGCCGCACCGGAACGGAGGAGGAAAGCAATGACTGTGCCCTGTGCCCAGCATGGGAAGGCTGCACAGGCCCAGGGAGGGATGCTGGCCAGGCAGCAGCAGAGGACACGGAGCTGTGGCAGGGGACAGATGGCCCTGCCCTGCTGCCCATCCGCACTGCACTGAGCTAACGCAGGCTCTGAGCACCAGAGCCCCACCACTTTCAAAGGACAGCGGGCCAGTGGCAGACTGCAAGGCAACCAGCAGCCATTGGCAGGATGGTGGGCTGCAAAAGAGCAAAAATCATAGTCCAGATGTATAGAGGGACACTTACAGCAGTCAGTGTTTGCTACGTGTTGCTGTACGTCCACCCCAGGTGAGATGTCAGCTGCTCTGCTCCTTCCTCTGCAGCATGGGCAGTACTGCCCTGTGCTGCTGGGCACACAGGGACACCAGCCGCACTCACCTGGCTTCACAGACAGCCTGCTGCCATCACCAGTGGCTGCGGTGCTTGGACAGAAGCCTTGGAAGGGATCCAGGCACTCAAGTGGAAATTACAATATTACCCTACACATTTATTTTTGGAAATACATCCACTGCTTGCTGAAAAACGGATCCTACTTAAAAAGGGCCAACCCATGAGCATGGGGACAACGGAATCCTGCAGACAGCCTGAACTTCCTACAGCCTGAACGTCTCAGGAATGAAGTCATCATGCTCCTGTCTCCATTTAGATATCTCCATTTTAGCTCCGGAGTGCAGAACTGCACTTATCTGCAGAGACACCGCCGCACACCGCGCAGGATAATTTTAACCCCACAGACATATGGAGAACTCCTTTCACCTCCTCTGCAGAAAAAGCAAAGCTGATCCCTCAGATTTCCCACAGGGAAAAAAATCTTCTCTAGATATTTTAGATTTAAAAAAATAGCCATCATAGGAGCAATAATAATAGCTGTTTACGTTTAGTGTGAAAACATGATGTACTACATTTTAGTCATCAAGTATGCAGTGATGAGTATGAGAACACAAGGGAAGTAATTTTACATTGCTTGCAATTCATTTTTTTATTTCAAAATCCTCATCTCGTGGTCTTAAACTGAAACAGGGGAGGTTTAGGTTGGATCTTAGGAGGAAGTTTTTCCCCCAGAGGGTGGTGACGCACTGGAACAGGTTGCCCAAGGAGGCTGTGGATGCCCCATCCCTGCAGGCATTCAAGGCCAGGCTGGATGTGGCTCTGGGCAGCCTGGGCTGCTGGCTGGCGACCCTGCATATAGCAGGGGGTTAGAACTGATGAGCATTGTGGTCCTTTTCAACCCAGGCCATTCTATGGTTCTATGATCTCCATGAATTTAATTGCCCTGATTACAAACTACACTTGTTAGATACCTCCAAGCACCCTTTTATAAATTTATTATTGCAACCACATTTTAAAAATATCAAAGTATATGCCTAAAGTACAGAAGCACTGTGAAGCAGCTGTGCATGCACATGCCTGCACTTTGCAGCATTGATTTACATGCAACTTGCTCGTTCCCAGAGACACAGCATCAGTAACAACAAACAAAATTGGCTTGGCTTCCTGAAAAGCATAAGCTTACATGAAAAAGAATCTGTTTTCTGGAACCACAGAGTAAGTGGTATAAAAGCAGAAGTAGGATGAATGTGCTCTGCAACAACGCTACACACGTACTTACCTGGAGACGCGGTGCCAAGCCTCCAAGAAGCAGCAGGTAGAGTTCAGGATGCTTTTTTCCCAAGTGCTCGGCTAATTTTCAGCCTGGAAAGCCCTCCTGCAGTGCTCAGAGTGCTGTACGGTGCTGAACAACTTGTCCAGCAGCACAACAGCTAGCAGCAAAGCGCCGATTTCAAACTGGGAGATGCACAGACATCTCCGTGTAGAACAGCCCCCTGCACTGCTGTACCAGCCTGGTCTTCGTACCCGGCTGGGATCAACCTCTTAAAAAGGGCAGTGAATGGACACAGGTGAGACCCTGAGGCTGCCCAGCCTACTCTGAGCAAGCAGGCTGCAGAAAGATGAGCCTGGAGCCAACAGCACTGCAGCTCCAGCACAGAAGGTGCTGTTGCAGCTCACCATTTCTGTGTGGTTTGGGCACTGCTAAGCAGTACGCTCGAGGCACTCAACCCCAGCACAGAAAAGGAGTTTCCTAAACAGACAAGCACAGCAGGAGGAACATCATGACCACTGCCCTCGTGTGAATGGGGAAAGGAGGATGCGTGCCCCTGCACACAGAGGCATGCAGTGCTGGAGCCATTCCATGGAGAGGATTCTGCAAGGAGCCCTCTGCTTCTTCCCTGCTGTATAAATAAAGGGAGGCACTCACACAGACACGCAGCTGGCATCAGTCCTTGCCAGTAATGAGAACAACCAGCAAACCCCACAGCAGCACCAGCTCCAATCTCAGAGGAGAAGCAATACTTAACTTAGCCACAGCTGACAAAGATTCCTACTGATGGGTGCAAACTCACCAGGTGTTTGCTTAGAAAGCCTCTCTATTTTCCCATCAGCCCAAACAAACCCTTATCTTTCACCTACCGGTGCCTCCCATCTCTCACTGCACACAACAGAGCTGAGCAATTCATTTCCCTTACAACCAGGTTACATAGCAGAGCAGTTCCAGACTGGTACACACAGGCTGGTACCCGTGTGAAATACTTTTTACACTTAGAGTGGATGAGTAAGGAACCAGCTGCCTGCTTCCCTGCGATCTGATTATTTTTCCCTTTTAATAAATGAATGTTTTCCCATGAATTTGCCAACAGGCTCCAGAAGCACATTAAGCAATAGGTAAACAAGTATTTATTTTTATAGCCCTTATGCTTGATTTCATTTGAACGCTGCTTTCTTCCTGCCTTCCTGAGAAAAGGCACTTAAAGTCTTCAGTTTATAATTGAACTGATAGACCAGTGATCGCAAGCTGCTCGAAAAACAGTCCTTTGGCTCCTTCAGAAAGCACAGAAATGAACAAAAACGAAGGAAAAATGTGAAAAAGCACAGCAGCCCAATTCACCTCCGGAGCAGGGGAAGCGTCGGTCCGACAGCAGCTACAGCACCAATGGTCCACAGATGGCACGGGGCTTCAGGGAAGCAAATGCACTCCTGAAAGAGAAACGTGAAGCTCAGGACGGTTACATCTGCACAAACTCATCAGGAAGGTGCAGCAGTGGAGATTCGCAATGGAAATTTCCTCATTCGCTGTAGAAAGAAAATAGAAGATGGAGAAAAAGGAAACTCGTGTTTCCTCCAGCCCTGCGTAGTTGAGGGAAAAGCGTGGAAGGGAATCCTAAGAACAATTATGGCAGCATTTAATTGTTGGCACAGCAGGGCAGTTGTCCAGATCTCCCTGATGATGCACCGCTTTTGTGCTGCCTCAAGCAAGAACTCCTCATGAAAACCTTGGGGCAGGACTGCCTGCAGACACCTAACGAGCTCCGAGGATGCTGGGCTGAGATCCCTGCTCTCCCTGAATCCCATAAGATGTACCCCAGATACCCTGAGAGCTTTCTCCAGCGATAAGAGCTTCTGGAAGAAGCTGAATCTGAGCTCACAAAGGAGTACTTAACAGCCTGGTTCAAAATGTTCTCTGCCTCCCATCCCAGAATAGTAGTGTTACTGTGAACCCAGAACACCAGTAGCCCTTTTCAGAGGAAAAACCGAGAAGCTCGAGCGATTTCAGTGCCCGTTCTCCAAGCTGATGCCTCTGGTGACTGTAGATGTGATGTGTACGGATGCCTTTTCCTCCAGGGGTACGACCAAAATAGGCAGCAGTGGGTTTAGCTCCTGCACCACACGCAGGCAGTGTGAGGTTTGAGATTAGCACTCCTGAGCACAGCGTGCGTCGTAGGAAGAGCATCTTCTTCGAGCAGCATCCCATCAAACAGCGCAGCTTCACCCTGAAGGTTTCCATATGTTTTATTCTTATTTTCTTCTCGAGAGCTCTTGTGAGATTGGATCATTTTCTGTTTCTTATTTGGGCTCGTAGTTTCAGCAGTGATTACTAGCAAGGATTAATCATTTCAGGCTCCTCTCTTCCTGAAGTCCCCTTTTTCACACTATTTATAAGCACTCTTGAAAGCATCCCTGTTGCAAGGAGCTTCACTCCCGATTTATCTTTCCCATCTAACAAGTGCTCCGGCAACTTCAGAAGGTTCCTCTGCTGCTATGCATTCGAGCAGTATGCAGCCTATTGCTTCCTCAAGCAATTACTGAACTACAAAAGCATGAATGAAACGAAAATCAATGGCTAGAATGTATTTTTCAGAGCGTAGTACTGTTATACCGTTGCATCACCCAACGCTCTGAAACCATCTTTCAGCAGGTGCCCCTCGTGCAGGTAGAAAGCACCCAACCCACATCCTTGTAGCGGCCTTCCGAGACCTGAAGGGGGTCTACAGGAAAGCTGAGGAGGGAGGGACTTCTTATAACAGCACGTAGTGACAGAATGAGGGGAAGAGGGTCGACTTAGACTAGACATTAGGAAGAAATTCTTTACTGTGAGGGTGGTGAGACACTGGAGCAGGTTGCCCAGAGAGGCTGTGGATGCCCCCACCCTAGAAGCATTCAAGGCCAGGCTGGATGGGGCTCTGAGCAATCTGGTCCAGAGGGAGTTGTTCCTGCCTGTAGCAGCGGGGTTGGAACTAGATGATCTTAAAGGTCCCTTCCAACTTAAGCCATTCTATGATTCTATGACTCAGACGTTCAAATCTATCAAGCAACAAGAAGAACAGTGCGGGCTTCCCTGCCAAGTGAGAGTTCTTCCCTTTCACAGCGTATGCCCCAAACCCAGCCCTTTATGTCAGACAGGGAGCACTGCGGCTCCAGCAGCGCCCAGACCTGCAGGTGCAGCACAGCCTCATTATCTGGATTTGCTTCCAGCAGCAGCACTGCTTCTGGTGTCTGTCAGCAATAGCGAGTGCGCTCGGGACCGCAGGCACAAAGCAAAGATGGAAACAGCACGGTTATTTATTCTAGCAATGAAAAGGTTCTACTCGTTGTTTACATGTTTACAAACACCGTTAGAAAAGAAGAACACTTAAAAGAATACTGAGAAGGAAACCCTGGCGCTGAGCTCTCACTCAATCCCCTGCAGCTCCTCTGAAGCTGTGGAAGATGCACAGCCACTCCAGCTGACTGCTGCCCGCAAACGCCGCCAGCAGGACGGGCTGCTCTGTGGTTCTAGCAGAAACGCTCAGCATCCCCTGGCCTACACGTCACCTTCCAGAGGTGGCTCACAGAGCTACCCTGCAGCCCCAGCAAGCAGCTGCTCCCTTCTACCTGCCTGCCTGGCCCTTGGCAGCCTTCAAGGCTGCTTCAGTGTGACCCTACAGGAGATGTTCAGTGGGCACGGTGGGCATGGGGAGGCAGCTGGGCTGGGTGATCTTAGAGGTCTTTTCCAACCTGTGATTCTACAGTTGTTTCCTTACATTGGTTTTAGATGACCTCTCTTCTTCCTTCTCACTCTTCCTGCTTTTCTGTTTGCAGAACAGAGCTTCTGCTCACCATGTTGTTCTACAACACATGCTTTGAATGCCTTGTGATGTTTGTAATGAAGGAATGATTTTGCACACCAACAATCCGTATCCTAGTTTGTGCGGGTTGAAAAACATTTGTTAGGAAGGGTATTAGTACCTGCTGGTTACCCTTTCAGTCACTCCTTTATTACCTCTCACGCATTAACTGCAGTCATTTCTCTTCTGCTGCCGCTCACTGAGGCTCCGTGAGCAGCTGGAAGGCATGCCTTTAGCCACAAATAGCCACCACTCCCTGCAAACCTGCTGCTTATAATCTGGCCAAAGGAAGGATATTCAGCTGTGCTGCACATAATTGGAGAGTAAAGGAGTACATGTCAGCTGTTTAGCAGCTAAGTGGGGCCGGTTTCACGTTCTCAACAGTGATTTGCAAATGAAGCGTACGTCAGCAGACGCCATTTGAGACACTTCTCAAAAGCATCATCTCATAGCTCGTATCCGTGCGCTCCCACTGAAATGCAGCCTGGACCTGCAGCATAACACCAAACACTGAGCAGAGCTTCCATCCGCTCCCACGCACACTCCTGCCACCCCTAGAGACAAACACGTCGGCCGCCTCAGCTTCTGCAGTGCACTGCAAAGGACCCTGGTGGGCTCCCTGCTCGGCTGCCTTCAGAAACTCATTGAACGCATGACAGTCTGCGTCCTGCACTGAAACCCTGGTGCTTCATCCAGTCACCCAGAGCTCAGTGGAACACAGAACTGCTAGGAGATGTCTCGGCCAGCCAACAGCAGAATCAACAGAGGCTGTCCACAGTCCGAGAAGGAAAGGTCCTCTGAATTAACTCATGTTTCAGTTAGAAAAAGAAACTTCAAAAGACTCAATCAGTTTAGAGCTATCATTTTCAGAGAACCAAATGCAAAGAGAGGAAACTATTTCTGTAGAATTGTACTGAAGATTTAAATTCATCAGCGGTATAGAAATGTCCAAAGCTTGCTGCTCTTCAGGGTCAAGCTCATCCTTCCTGCCAGCCCTGGACAGAACACCCCAGGGGCTCGAGCTGTTCTGAGCTGGCCCCACCGCCCGGGTTGGAGGACCCTGTTGGTGTCCCCGTGCTGTGCTTAACGCCCAGTAGGGCTCGTCCCACAGGGGTAGGACTGCTACAGCTAAACTCAGTCAGGTCTCAGAAGGGAACATCTATGTCTCTTCTTCCCGAGGCTGAAGCCAGCAAGGCAAGGAAGGGTGGGTCTGGCTGTACCAAGGGTTGGATGCCAGCCTTCGGAAGGCATGCTCTGTAAAACTCCTTTGCTGGGACTCAGCAGTCCCTAAATTGCTGCTGGCAAGGGTGACTGTCTAACGGGAAACATCGAGCACCTCAAATTGTATGGAAACCTGGAACTTCACTCCATCTCAGCAAGGCTCAGCCCATCCAGAAGCCATTTGTCTACTTGGCTCCAGCTATCCCTATTTAAGGACCAGAATTCATCACACTTCCTTGTGTGCTAACAACTTCCATTTCCAAATCCAGCCTCAGAAACCCAGCCCTAGCCCCTCCTGGGGCTTCAACCACGATCTCACCCAGCCTTTTCCTCCAAAGCACTCTCCCCTGTTGATGCCAGTCCTTACAGAAAGGAGCAGCCAACTTGCCAATCCCTGACCCTGGTTTTAGTGATACACTACACTAGCACTTGTACAGCTTTTACACACAGAAAGAAACGACGGCTGGACTCGTGGCACATCTCACCTGTCATCCAGTGCCTATTTATGCTATGTTGCATCAAACTCTCAGGTACTTCTGCTCCACCAAGATCCACCCTAACCTCACAGAAATTAACAGTAACCCCGTATCATCCCCGTGCCACCCCACAAACCACACACCCAGCCCATCCCCTTGGGCTGTCCCAGTGCCCATCACAAGCCACCTGCTTGTGGAAGCACCAGCCCTCACCCTGCTCTCAAGACTTTGATGATCCATCAGTAAATGCTTTATCGGGCTCCATAACTCCATCCCAAAGTTCCTTTTCCAGCATCACACAGCTCACTGTGCAGCACCAAGCGAGGAGTGAACGGCACCGACCTGCACTTGGGCTATGGAGGCTTTGGATCACTTAGGGGGGAAACAAACAAAACAACTCACCACGCAGAAAGACAAGGGAGAAAAAGCCAGCTACATGGGACTTTTCTGGACCTTCTACCCCTGCCTTTATTAACACGAACAAAGCATATTGTTTTGTACACCAACAGGAAAAAATGCCAAACTCGGAGCAGACACGTGGACTTACAAAGCTACACTTTTTAAGCATCTGAATAGCCACAGCTCTAATCCATCGTGATCCATTAATCTGTCTCCCATCACTGACAGCGATGCCAGATGCTTCAACAGAAGCACAAGGAATTCCGCTGCTGACTGACAGGATAAGCTGCTCTTATGGGAAGTTCCCTTACATCCCAGGGACTGGCTTAAGCTACGAAGGACAGACATTTACATCTCTTCTAAAGCCCCACATTTGTCTCTTTAGCACTTGCAAAGCTTCGTACACTTCTGGATACTCCTGCCATTGACAGAAATTATTCTGGATGCAGTCAGGTTCCGTGCTTCCAGAGCACTCTGGCAAACAGCCCTTCAGTCTAATTACATGTCTCAGAAATACAAACTAACCGATTTCTTCCAATCCCACTGCATGCCTACTTGTTCCTGTGTGATGAGGAGGAAGGTTCTTGGCCTACCTTCTCTACAGCATCCATCCTGCCCTAGGGCACTGCCCTGTGGAAGGGATCATAGAATCACAGAATGGCCTGGGTTGCAAAGGACCACAATGCTCATCTCGTTCCAACCCCCTGCTATGTGCAGGGTCGCCAACCACCAGCCCAGGCTGCCCAGAGCCACATCCAGCCTGGCCTTGAATGCCTCCAGGGATGGGGCATCCACAGCCTCCTTGGGCAACCTGTTCCAGTGCTTCACCACCCCGTGTGTGGATATCCTCACATCCAACCTGACTGCACTGCACAAAGGGCTGCAGAAGAGCAGAGCCAATGGGACCGTACAGCCACAGAACAGCTCTAAGAGGGAAAGAGAAACAGGCCTTGCGGGCATATTTTTAGCAAGAAGAGAGATACTATCAATTTAATCTTTTTTTATGTTAAACCAGCTTTCAGAGTTGGAAAATGTTTTCATAATTAAGGAGCGCAGTTAAAATGTTTTACCTACAACAGCCAAATAACCATCCCTCCACACTGCCTGAAACCAAAACATTGCAGCAGCAAGAACCTGAAAGTGAAGCTGACAAATTATTTCATCTCTTTAAAGCAAGAGAAATACAGAAAAAATAATAATAAAAACCATCACAACACGGAGCATGAGTAATACCACCAGATTAATATCCCTTTGCTTTAGGAGCAGTATTTAATGCATGCAGACATTTGTTTGCAACAGCCTTCAAGTTTAGGGGAGTTCTTTCCCATCATCAGTTCTATGCCTTTCTAATAGTTTTCCCATCTGCTGGGGCTATATTTATCCCACTGTCATAATTACACAGTTTCAGTTACTGATGGAGCTAGTGCAAAGGCTTGCACGCTTTATTTTCTGCACAATGGACACTTAATTTAAACAAACAAAGGCGTCTCTACACTCCATTTTGTCACTGTCTTTTCTCCATGCATGGAAACCACCACATGCATGCCATGTATTGGCAACACCTGAAATGATGAGCACATCACACACAGAACAACAGGCTGACAAGCCCTGCTCGTGCTGCGGAGGCACGGGAAGCTGCACCTCACAGAACAGAAGTCAAACCAGGGAACGAATTAATTGCTCCCTTCCGGGCACTGATCGCCCTCTGCCTGTTCCACACATGAGCACAACATCAGGGAAGTGGCACGAAAGTGAGTTCTGCTCTGTCTCTGGGTGCTGAGGGTGCTTCCCAGCACAGCACAGCTGCTGAGCACATGTTCTACTTAACGCCCCAAACCAGATGCGCTTCAGTGCAGGTCAGCAAGACTCAAGTTCTTGGAGGTAATAAATATACACTTATAATAAATACACACTGTGCTATTACAGAGAAACCAGAGGGGCTACAGCCACAGTTTGTGCTGCATTGATAACTCCAGGACAAGTCTGTTTGGGTAAAACAAGTCATCCCAACCAGGTGAGTTATCAGCACTACAACCTGCCTCATAAGGATGGATTTTATAATTCCATGCAGAGTTCCCACATTAAATATGGAAGACAGTTGATTGCAATGACTTTAAAGTGAGACTACTGCTCACAGAGATGATTAGACAGCTAACCTGTTATAAGCTTCTTGAGAGATAAGACAGACTCCTGAGTAAGGATCTGAGAACTGGATAAGGAGGGGCCCACGCTGGAGCTCAGTGCTGGGAAGCATCAAGCTGAGGGGCAGGGAGGTGGAGCGGGCACAGAAAGAAAGCAGGATGCATCTGCAGTACCCTGGTTGCTACCAGAGCGAGGAAAGGGTCCTACCTGCAAATACTGATACAGCATGGAACCAGCATTTGGCAAACTACCACATCCCCAACACAGCAGTCTGAGCTTGAGTTTTTGTACCTGGCTACAAATTCAACCTCAGAATGGTTTTGGAAGCAGCAGCCAAGCAGGGCCAAACCTCATATTTTAGCTCAGCCTCAGATTTAGATATGACATTAAAATGGTTTACTGGGATCTCAAACGTCCAAGGGTGGGAGTAGAACAAGACAGAGGTGTGACTGGGAGTACCTGAGCAGGCACGTGGTAATACATCAGTAAATCACTAATATAAATCAGACACAAGAAACAGACAGATAATTACTGCAAATAATCTGCTGTATGCAGCCAGTGTACTTCATAGTGGACGAGGAAAGCGCTCTGTGTACTAAAGAGCTTAGGTTTCAGCTGAGCTATAAACCAGAGATTTGTCCACAATCCGGCCACCAGCTCTGCACGAGGGTCTGTCTCAGAGCAGCACAACAGCCCTCTATTCAGCTGGACATAAACCCGCACATGCCGTTCCCCAGCTCGTTCACTGCTGCTTCCCCTGGAGCATTTCAGAGGGAAACAGTATGCCTCACAGCACGAATCCTGCTAAGGTAGCACACGGATCTACCAGGAATTCTCCCTGCAGTGCTGGGGACCTCTCGGGATGCTCTGTTTCTCACCTCCGTGGTGATGTTCCTCCCGAGGCCTCTGCTGAGGGCCGGGTGCTACCAGGGCTGTGTTCCCTCCTCATCTCCCTACACGGGGATGGAGGCAGCTCCCCCCACTCCCTGCTATGGGGGAACACCAAACTTCCCCATCCATCCTCACCAAGCTGAGAAAGGGAAAGTGGAACAACAAAGTGACTCAAACCACATGTGAGCAAACGTGATGCACAGCAGCAGAACCCAGAAGGGAAAACGCCACAGAGAAATCCACGCACAGGGGGCTGACCTGGGAAGGGGCCACAAGGAGCCACTGGTTGCTTTGGGCACACGGCACACGGCTGGCCTGGCTGTGTCCCATGTCTGTGTGTCCCTCTGTCCCACGTCCCCATGTCCGTGTCCCTGTGTCCCATGTCCCCATGCCCCTGCATCCCCTCAGCCCCAGGGACGCGGCCCCAGACACTGATTTAAGCAGACCACTGCGATGGGACAGCCCTGACATTCCCTTTCCTTCACAGCATCCAAAATAAAATGAGCAACCCCAATAAAAAAAACCAGACAAAATAGATTCGTATATTTACATTTTCCCTCTTCGGAAAACCATTTTTTCTTTTTTTTTTTTTCCGAGAAAAACCCATCCGTTCCTATCACCGTGCGACTCCACACGACAGAACTTACCCAGACCCACAGACACCGTACCCACCTGCCCACGGCGGAGCTCCGCCCGCAGCCCCGCGCTGCGGCAGCCCCCGCTCAGCCCCGCCGCCCGCTCTGGCAGAGCCCCGGCGCCGCCGGGAAGCCGCTTACCTCCGCCGTTACTCCGCGTCGTCTCCGCAGCTCCGCCGCGGGGCTCAGCGCGCTGCTCGGCCGGCTATCCGCAGCCGGCAAACGGCAGCGATCGGCGGCGCAGGGAGCGGGGCCGCCACCTGCCAGGGCTGCGCCGGCGGCTCGGCTCCGCTCGGCTCGGCTCGGCACCGCTCGGCTCGGCTCCGCTCCCCCCCCAGCCGGCCGCGGGCTGCCGGGAGGGAGCGGCGCCGTCCCCCGCGGGCGCGGGGCGGGCTCACCTCAGCGGGCGCTCCGCAACGGGCGGGAAGGAGGGAGGGGCGAGCGCCGCCCGTGAGGAGAGCGGCGGTGCCTGCGGAGCCCGCGCTGCGCCTCTCCGCCTCACGGCTGTCTCGTTCAGTCCGGGCCCCCCGCTCTCAGGTAGAGAGCGAGGCCCTGGAGCGTCCAGAGAGGGGCAGCGACGCTGTGAGGTGCAAGATCTTGCACCTGGTTCGAGGCAACCCCCATTACCAGTACAAACTGGGTCATGAAAGGATTGAGAGCAGCCCTGCCGAAAGAGACCTGGGGGTGCTGGCGGGTGGGAAGCTGGATGTGAGCCCACACTGTGCTGTCACAGCTCAGACAGCCAACCGTACCCTGGGCTGCATCAAAACTGGACTTGATGATCTTGAGGGTCTTTTCCAACCTGAGCAATTGTATGGTTCTAAAAGCAGCATGGCCAGCAGGTCAGGGAGGTGATCCTGTACCTCTGCTCTGTGCTGTGAGGCCTCACCTGCAGCACTGCATTCAGATGTGGAGTCCTCAGTACAGGAGAGACAGAGCTGTTGGAGCGCATCCAGAGGAGGGCCACAAAAATGATCCCAGGGATGGAACAGCTCTCCTACAGGACAGGCTGAGAGAGCTCAGGCTCTTCAGCCTGGAGAAAAGAAGGCTCCGAGGTGACCTGATGGCAGCCTGTCGGTATCTAAAGGAGAGTGACAGGAAAGAAGGGAACAGACTCTTTGGTGGGGTCTGTGGCAACAGGACAAGGGGAAATGGCTTCAAGCTCAAAGAGGGTAGATTTGGGTTAGATATAAGGAAAAAATTTTCTACAGTGAGGGTGGTGAGGCACTGGACCAGGTTACCTAGTGTTGTTGTTGATGCTCTGTCCCTGGAGACTTTCAAAGCAAGGCTGGATCAGGCCTGGGCAGCCTGACCTAGCTGTGGTGTTCCTGTGCATGGCAGGGCGGTTGGACTTGATGGCCTTCATAGGTCCCTTCCAGCGCTAAGGATCCTAGGATTCTGTGGTCTGGAGCAGAGGAGGCTTGGGAGACCTCTCACAGCTCCTGGCAGGAGGTTGGGGCGGGGGTGGTCGGCCTCTGCTCCCAGGGAACAGTGATGGGATGAGAGGTGACGGCCTCACGCTGTGCCAGGGCAGGGGCAGGCTGGGTGCTGGGGGACATCTCTGCTCCAAAGAGCGCTCAGCACGGCACAGCTGCCCATGGGCGGGGGGTCACCATCCCTTGGGGGTGTTCTAGAGATGTGGCACTGAGGAACGTGGGCAGTGGGCATGGAGGGGTGGGATGGGGTAGGGACCTTCAAAGGCTTTTCCAACCTGAGTGATTCTATGGTTCTAGGACACGTGGCCCTCAGAACCCCAGCGCTTGGCCCCTGGCAGGGCAGAAGATGTGGTGACATGGCAGCATGGCAGTGGCATCACAGTGACGTGGCAGCATGGCAGCCGCAGGATGTCCCCTTGGAGGTACGCACAGCTCAACACCACCCTAGGGCAGCGCGGCTGTGGCAGCAAACAGCAGCCTGCCTTGAGGGTGCAGCCACGCAACAGGGCTGCTCACAGCACCCTGTGTGAGCACAAACATCAATGATGTGGAGGCTTGGAAGAAGTCATTTCATGTGGGCTGGCTACTGCAGGAATGTCTGTTTGATCCTAGCAGTGTTGCTAGGTCTCTGGATGTTTGAGGTCTTCATCAAAGGCCTGGCTTCCAAAGTAGTCTAATGTCACTTAATTCACATTTTGAAAAGAGTAATTTTCTTGCCTTCGTGGCTGAGGAGTAATATTTAACAGTCTTAAAGGAGCAGCTCCAACTCCCCAAAACCTCGGAATCCAGAATACAAAAATGAAATGCATTCATTGTAAAACCTTTTGAATTACAAGTTAAATTCACTATTTGTAGAGGACACAGACCCTTAATTTCAGGGAGTAATGACTGCAGTCTCTGAAAACTGAACAGAAAGCTGCTGTTTAATTCGTGCTCGAGGACTATCTCATCGCCCAGCGTGCCACAGATTCAGGGCAGACTGCACCAGATCTTGATAGACCAGCCTTTATGCAGTGCAGTGCAAGAGAACAATATTGAATGAAAGTTNTCACAAATTCAGACCAAGGCATGGAGATGAGACAGCCTAGGGGCGGCGATGAGGTGATCTCCTCCTTAGTAGGTAGGAGGGAGGCATCTGTTCTCATTTTGTGGTGAAATGAAGAGTTAATAACCACTTGTTAGATTTCCATAAAATACACTTAGGTAGCTTTTAGCATGCACAGGATGAGTTTCTGATGACCAGCAAAAAAATTCATCTTTTCACTCTTTTCCCTTCTTGAAATTTATTTCTGTACATCTAATATAAAAAAAAAAGGTGTAAGGCTGCTGATAGGTGTAATTCAAATGATGATTCAGGTATGTGCTGCCTTTCCTTCATTACTTCACATCACAAACAAGAGTACAGAGACAGGCAGCCATGATGGCAGGATTTTTAAAGCAACTGAAAAGCATTTCTCTGGAATCGTTTCACACCTTTACAGCTTATCATCTCATCCTTTCCTTTGCCAATAAAATACTGTTCTCAACATTTCCTAGCCTGTCAGGGCTGCAGTCTCAAAAAAGAAAGATTGGCACCACTTTATCTTGGACAGCTCTTCCTGATGTGCCCAAAGCAGCCTGTGGCAGTGCATGCAGGAGCTGTGCTCGAGACAGAGCTGTTGGTCTGAGAGCCCTGGGGTGGCTTACAGCCACGTGCACAGCCCCACATGGACGGACGCAGACTGGTTTGCACCTGCACACTTTCACTACCCCAAACTTCACCCTACAGTAGGGAAAACCTCTGCAGTTTTCAGGCACACAAATCCCAACTGCCTCCAAAAAGCCAAGCTAAGCCAGGGTCAGATCTGATCTAACCTGATGTGCATCGTAAGCCACTGTGTTTCAGCAGCTCCCTCCTGCTCAGAGTTGTGTATTTGACCAAAGCACATCCCCCAGAGACACCCAGCCTGGGTCAGGAGATGGGACGTCAGAGAAGTCACCACTCAGTGGGCTGTTCCACTGGTTGCTCACTGACAACGAC
The DNA here is from genome assembly GCA_016647715.1 of Pavo muticus. Lineage (NCBI taxonomy): Eukaryota > Metazoa > Chordata > Aves > Galliformes > Phasianidae > Pavo > Pavo muticus. Next base: position 1,749,278 of record JACDJE010000100.1, on the reverse strand, counting down.
AAAATACACACTTAACGCACTGATTTGGACTTCTCTGACTTCAGCTTTCAAGCAGTGCTTCTTATTTTGCCCTTCCCTGCTGAACCAACAACAGTATTACAGTATTTAACATGCTAATCAAGCCACGGCTTAATCCTCTTTCTGATAAAATAAACAGATCAAGCACTTCAAATTCATCATACATGGCGTTTTGCCACTCTTCAAATCTGTCTTTTTGCGATTCTTTCCAGGCCTCTCAAAACACGTAAATACCTTTTACAGCATGTGGGCTGCAAAACTATTTGTAGTATTCTGATAACAGCCTTATCAGTTCCATAAACCACATTGCCGCTCTCGCTCCCAGGACCCCATTTGCACATAGAAGGATCACATCAGCCCTCTTTTTTGCCATTGCAAGTAGAGCTTTTGGCTGCTCACGGGAGTAGAAGCAAGGTGATGTTTCCCTCTGGATGCTGCCTTGCCCAGAGAGTCACACACAAAAATTCATTTATGGCAAGAAGTTAAATCTTTGATGGCTGGTTATATACCATTTAGGAAAGTCATCTCTGCGTTCTGCTTAACTAAGAAAGTGCTGAGCATATGTAAGTTAGGATGGGACAAGTAAAATGGCTCATATGGCTCAAAGTCAGCCTTGTCTGCTAGACTACAAAGCCAAGAAAACAGGAATGTTGCTCTGAGGCCCCCGCTGCCTTCCGGCAGTGCGTAGTGTCTTCTAATTCCCTGGCAACGAGGCACATCAATAATCCTGATTCAGGGAGTGATCTGCAAACAGTGACAGAGTCCCAGCGCCTAACAGCACGTGGCAGTGTGTCACTGGACAGAGGGAGCTGGCCAGGACAGCCATCACCAGGACAGAAGGGGCTGGCCATCCTCCTGTCTTCACAGGTCTCCAGCTTTCTGACACCCCATTGGAAACTCAAATGCTGATAGCAAAGGCTGTCACGGGGAGGATGAAATTAAGGACTTTCTTAGAGCTCATGCTGTGATCACATCGCAGGCTGTGTTACTCTTATCTTCCTCTCCGGAATCTGCCAAGTCTGCTTGGAGAACACATCCATGGCTTTAAGATATTCCAGCAGCCCTGAGTGCTCGTAATCTCACTGGAACAGAATACTGAAAGCTGCAAAGTTTACTGTACTGCTGTTCACCAGATACCACTCGTGAACACAGATGTCATTGTCAGTGAGCTCTAAACACCCTAAAAGGCTTAAGACTAATAAATCTGACCGATACCCTGCCAGCTTTGTGAACAGGTTGCATATGATTTAGGCAGACCAGTAGGCTACAATCAGTGCTTTTTGTTACTCTGCAGAATCTAGCTAATCCTCAAACACACACTAGCAGGCAAATCCTGAAGATCCCCACTGGGCCACGTCATGCCATGCATCCAGTGTGCATGGCCAGACCTTCCCATTGCTGTGCTATCCCCCGCAGGGCGCCCAAGGGCCGCCTCCCAACATCTCTCTGAAGCTGATCTTCACAAATTCAGACCAAGGCATGGAGATGAGACAGCCTAGGGGCGGCGATGAGGTGATCTCCTCCTTAGTAGGTAGGAGGGAGGCATCTGTTCTCATTCTCCTGTATCACTTCATGTTTAAGCTGTTGACCCTGGGATCCCACTGCCTTCCACGCAGGATCTGCCAGGATAATTACTCAGAGGCTTCAGATGCTGTCTGACAGGGGACATCCACTCCAAGTAATAGCACACAGTTCCTCCACAGCTGGACCCCTCACTAACGGGTTCCCCTGCTAATCAGTGCCCTGAAATCCGATGAGGCACTCGAGTGGCAGTGATGTGGAGATGATGCACAAGTGGTCAGTTCCGGCAGCAAGCTGAGAGTATTTCTGGCTGTGGTGCTGGCACTGAGCTCTCGCTTACCGGGGTCTGAGTAATGCTTTCCGTCATCTGCAGGTGATGACTTACCATGTCTGTCCCTTTCTGGGGTACGATGACTTTACTGCAGTTATTCATGCCTTCATCACCTCTCAGGTGCAGTACAGCCATATGATGCACTTCACAAACTCCAGCTAGCATACAGGGCATTGCACAACACCTCAGCTGCACCAGGGACCATCCTAGACTTTGCTCTAGTTCCTGATAAAGCAAAAAATCAAGTGCAGTGTTCTCACCTCCTGCTTCATGCTCGGAGCCCTCCCAGGGTGGAGGGCATCACTGACACCTCCACTGCTGCCAGTCTGCGGGGAGACCTGGTTTCATGGTCAGCAGAACCGCCACAGGATCAGTCTGAGGGCACGGAATGAACCCAGGGCTAAATGCCATTAAATACCACCATTCCTGCCCCATGGGAAGTGCACGCTTCTCAAGCTCTGCTTTCTTTACAACAAAACGCTAGGGCAACGTGTATGTAAAAGAGGATGGGAAGAAATCCCATGTGCCAAAACAGGATGCTATTACATCCTTCTAATTTTATTTCTATTTTTCCGATCTGAGGAGACTGTGAGAAAAAAAGAAGCTGGCAGATGTTAGTCATTTTGCTTAATGCACTCAGATACCTTGTGATAAGTGTGGTGGGAGAGCTTGTATAGAACAGAATAACTGCCTTCAGTGAGGGGCTGTCAAAATAGTAAAAAGAAGATATGTTTCCTATTAAAATAGAAAGGGAGTAAAAGCAAATGTGCTTTTGAAGGAGGATGGTTGGTATTAGCAATGCTAAAAATAAGGGGAACACAGCCCTCATTTCACTGCCGGAGGAAACGGGGAAAATTTTCTGTCTCTGAGATGAAATCACTTCCCTTCCCCATCCTTTGAGCTGGGGCTGTGCCAGGAGGGCACCGCTGGCACAGTGCATTCTGAGCTGCAGCTCTTATGCCCTGCACTGCTCCCAGCAGGCAGCACAGCCCCAGAGCTGCCGCTGTGGTTGCAATCCTTCGTGCCATCCCCAGGATCCCTCCAGAATTCCTCTTCTCAGCAAAGGGATGGGCAGGAGATTCCTCGCTACTGCCAGCTCCAAGAGAAGGGAGCCATTGCCTCCCCCACAACCTCTTTGTGTCCCCAGTCCGTGCACCAAAACGGCTTTGTTATCTCTGCAACTCTTCATGAAGGCCTTGGTGCCAGCCGGGGGTGCTGGGGTGAAAGCTGGTGGGAGGACTGGTAGGAGAATCACAGGGCAGTGTGGAAATGGGAAGGAATACACTGAGTACTGTAAGAGACCAGTGAATGAATTCATTGGGCATAATTAATGAATGTCAGTGCTCCCATCTCTGCTCTCCCACTGCAGCTGAAACAGCCGAAGGAGCTCTTATACATATCAAATACAGGGGAATTACATGGGGTGTAGCTGAGGCTGTGTTCCTGTGATCAGACAGTGAAATTTACCTTCCACGTTTCATAACAGAAGAGTTGTTGCAGGAACCATCAGGAGGTGGGTTACATTATGCCCTGCTCTGGAAGAGCTGAGTATTCCCATCCATCCCATTCCAGGCTCAGCAGCTGCTTCCATGCTGGGACCAAAAGGCAGCGCCCTGAGCGCTGCGCCCAGAGGGCCGGTTTGTGAGGGTTTGGGGACAGCCCTTAGCACAGAGGACAGGACAGGGCTGTTTCTTTCAGGCAGAGTGTTCGGAAGGGAAGAAGCTGACGCCATTCAGTGTTCTGCAGCTTCTCCGTGCTTTGGCTGCTTGCAGCCATCAGGACGGGCTCTGCACTCCTCTTCCTCCCCCGCAGCCGCCCAGCATTGGTGGGAGCTCTGTCAGACATGAAGCTGAATCAGCCGGCCCAGCCCTGCGTGAGCATCCAGATCCCTGAGAGGGGAAAGTGGAGAGCCAGGGCTGGGGTCACAGCTGACATGGCAGGGAAAGCTGCAGCAGAATAGCTGATCCTCTTGGTGAGGACTTGCTGGCTGCCAGCCTAAACCCCCGGCGCTGATGCATCCAGCCCAGTTTATGGAGCTGTGGGAGGGAGGGCTGCTCTGTTGGCTAGATGGTGATGAATTCTGTGAAAAAATAGCCACAGACAGCTTGCATAAGAGACAAGGCTGGAAGGCCCTGCTATTTCACAAAGGAACCAGCCAAAGATCCATCCAGCAGGCCGGTGCAATCACCAGCAACACGCAAATAATAACGCCCTGACACGAAAGCTGGCGTTCTGCACCCACTGGGAAATGGCTGTTTTTACAGAGTGTCAGTATGCAGCCCCTTCATGTAATTAAACATTGATATTCTGCATGGAATAGGGAAACGGGTTTACTTTGGAACAAGTATTATGGGTCAACACCACTGTAAAACACAGGATCGAGATATTTATCCATAACAGATACCTTTTTCAACCACAAATTTCAGTGAAATTTCATCCCGTCCTCTCAGTGGGACGTTCTGTTCCCACATCAATCGTGGAAATCCCCAGGGATGATGCTTATACAAGCTATTCTCCATAGAAAGGAATGTCTGTGAATTACACCTCCGACTTGTCCAGCCCTCAGAGCCCAGAGGGCACACTGCTGTAGCTGCTGCTGGAGCCATCCCCGGGGCCCTTCCCACCTCAGCTATTCACAATTCTGCTCACAGAGTATTTTTTCAGGCAGGGTCTTGGCAAAGCACCAACCCGAACTGGATATATATTCATCCAAATCATCTGCTCTGCATACCATTTCCTTACAGCTGCCTAGGAGAAACCATTTTAAGTCATCAAAAAAAACCCCTACAAATCGGCTGTGGCACTTCATCGGCTTTGTGTCTGTTCTGATGGGGTCCTCGTTCCTCTCACCGTTCCCCCAGGCAGCTTCCCATCCCCAGCCCCACGGCCCCTAGGCAGCTGCGCCCTGGCCAGGCTGAGCGCTGTGCTGGTGGGTATGTGGCTGTACACAGCTGCAGGCGGTGCCCCCAGCACCGCTCAGGTGGGAGCTGAGTGCTGCAGGTGGGGGCCCAGACGGTGCTGCCCAGGGCCATGGGGACCTGTGGATGCCCCCAGCACCCTGTGCCGGTTCACTGCATAATCTGTGCTCTCGGATCGTCTATAGTGAGGATGGATGTGCTGGGAAGTGGTGTGTGCCAGCAGACCATGCTTATCAGCAGTGCTGGTGCCCACTGTATGTTCGCAGTGCTGTTTCTCTGTGAATCACCAGCAGGCACCATAACTGATACGGCACCGGGCGCCTGCCCAGGGGCAGCCAGATGCACACTCAGGGCCTGCAGCTTTCACCGACCCCTCACCTTCCCTTTCCACCTCTTGTAAGTTCTCTCACCTTGCAAATCCATTTGCTCTTTTTTTCTACCAGTGAGGATGACAAAAGCCACACCGGAGTCACTTTGTCAGATACCGAGGCATGTACAGCAGTGCCATCCCATCTTTCACACTGCCACAAGTAATGAAACCAGCACCTCTGCAGGCCTTGGCCTCCTTTTTCTTGTCTCGATGGGGAAGCGTGCAGTTAGACAGCTGTCTGTCCGCCAGCCTGTGATGCTTCTTTTATGTCAGCAGCCCACGAGGTGTCTGGGTGACACCTTCAGCTCTCGGTGCGTTTTTATCAGCCCCGAGGAGCCGATGGCCTCAAATTGCACATGAAGGGCTACAATTCCATTTGTGCATTGCTGCGTTTTTCTCAAGATAAAGCAGCAGAGTGCTCTTGGTCCTTCCTGCTGCCTGCCCGTGCTCCTGTGCTTCTGGTGCCTTCCTGCAGGTGTTCACCTTGACTGATGGCATTTGGCTCCCCAGAGGGATCGCGGCCTTTACAGGAGTGGGGCCTTCTGCTTTTCCTCTCCTGGGTCACACCACATCACCAAGCGGGCACAAACCAGCTGCAGCTGTCTGCGCCCTCTGCCTTGCTCTTGCTGCAGGCAGAACAGAGCACCCTTTGCCACCATCCAGTGTTTGTTAAGGTGTTTCTCTTTGCTCCTTTCCTGCAGCTCATCCCCAGCTTGTTCTACACGAGGTGTTCCTGCCGTTGCCTGCCTGCACGCGGAGCCACGAATCTGAGTGCAGCCCATCTCATGCACAGGCACCCGAGGCCCTCCGTGCTGCTGGCAGCAGTGCAGTGTGGACACGCCGAGTGGTGCTGGCAGCTGCAGCACATCCACCTTCACCTTGGCACAGTGACACGGTGAGCAAACACGAGCACACGCACCGGGGCTGTCTGTGATCGTGTGGCTACAGAGGACAGCCACACGAGCTGTGGGTTTGATCTGATAGAGGCACGTGGAGGTGATTTTCCTGCCCATAAGGAGGCTTACAAAGATAAGGTCTTATCTTCCTCTCTTGTTTGCATCTGGATTTGTCACTGGTAAGATTTAGAAATTCACTTCCAAAATATGTGCCTAATTCAGTCAAGATACCACGCACTGCTTTTTACCTACAAAAACCAGACCCAGTTAAAGGAAAATAAAACCTTCTGTGTTTTAGCCTGGCAGTAGCTGATACAACAAAAACAAGGTGGACGGAAACATGATCAAATAAACAACAGCTGCTTAGAGCAGTGAATGCAAACTCTGTGCCTCTGTGCCACGCTGACAGCAGACAGGACAGGAGGGAGGCTGTGAGCTGGGTGCTGCGTTTAAACCCAGTTCTAAGGGTTTGTTTTGCTCACACACATAGAATCATAGAATCACAGAATCACAAGGTTGGAAAGGACCTGGAAGATCATCTAGTCCAGCCATCCTCCACCACCATTGCTGCCACCAGCACTAAACCAGATCTCGTAGCTCCTCATCCAGACGCCTCTCGAACACCGCCAGGGTCGGTGACTCCACCGCCTCCCTGGGCAGCCATTGCAGTTCCTGACCACTCTCTGAGAGAAAAAGTTTTTCCTTATGTCCAACCTAAACCTCCTCTGGTACAACTTGCGGCCATTTCCTCGGGTCCTGTTTGTTGCCTGGGAGAAGAGGCCAAACCCCTCCTCATCTCAGCCTCCCACGTGACAGCCGAGGAAGCACTCGCTCCCTGCAGCCCCCTGTGCTTTCCGTGGCCACAGAGCAGTGCTAAATCCAAGCTGCTGGGTGATGGCTGGTGGTGATGGCAGGAGGGAGGGCTTCAGCAATGGGTGCTGCAGGTGCGTTGGGTTTAGAAAGCTGGGGCAAAACCTGTTCTTCCCCATGCTGTCTGCAGCATCGAAGCAGAATTTCTCCTTCCTTTGCTCATTACAGCTGGGCAAGCTGAGAGCTCATTTCCCACCAGCACCACGTCCTTCCCATTTACCTCTGACATTGCCAATAGTCTGCCTTGTGTTTCTGGCCACCGTCACCCCTTAATGGCCCTTTGAGAGCGTCACAGAGCGGCACTCGCTTTGAAATACATCTCCAGATATGGTGAACGTAGATCCCTGTAAATGCTCATGCAGCTTTAACCTCGCTAACGCACCAACGCAGGAGCGGCTGCTGCAGCTCGATGGCTCCACGTGGGCCTGAGAGCAACCTATTGAGAGCCCTGACAGGAAATGGGATGTTAGTCAGAGCACAGTGATAAGGACAGGGCTCCTGATCCAACATCACTTGTCATATCTAACTGATCAGAAAAGGAGCAGAAGGGACCCGCATTTATAGGACAAAAGGCAAATGAAACGTGGCATATATCCTCAGAGCACAGCTCAAAATCCTGTGGGTTGAACGCAAACTCAGCGGGCATCCCTCAGGTACTGCTGTAGGAAATAAGCTCTCTGCAGCCATAAAACTCTACGTGGGAAGCTTTGCTTCAGGAGAGAGCTGTCATTTCCTTAGGGCTGCTGCTGATGTGTCCCCGCTCAGCTCTGGACCTGAGCTGTTTCTCAGCCGCTGCCTTCATGGCCACACGGCTGGAAGCAGAGCGATGGCAAGCAATGGCAAGCTGTGCTACCGAAACAGCATCAGCGCTCTGCAGCTTGCTCCTCACATTAGGCAGGCAGAAGACTAAATAATTATTTCACTGCCAGCTTCTTCTAGCCCAGAGTTTTAATCATCATTTAAAGCTTGAAGGAGTCTCTGAGTGCTTCTTTCCAGCAGCAGCTCCAGCCTGCGCTGTGTCCTGCCCACCTATGGATACGTCTCCCAGCGCTGCCTTGCCAGCTCTGATCTGGGAGGATCAAGTCTGTTCCTTGGCTTCCCCATCCCATCCCTTCTCCTTCACAAAGTGACACAGCTGACAGCCACTCGTTTCAATATTGAAATGAGTTTCTCTGCTGAGAAGCAGCTTTGTAAAAGTAACACCGGGAAGTTTTTGTGTTTGTTAACCGCATAAAGTCATAGAATCACAGAACCATTCATGTTGGAGAAGCCCTCTCAGCTTCCCCAGCCCACCTCCCCATGCCCACCACACACCTCCCTCAGTGCCACATCCCCACGGCCCTGAACACCCCCAGGGACGGTGACTCCCCACCCCCTGGGCAGCTGTGCAGTGCTGGCCGCTGTCGTTACGCTCAGATTTAAACAGATAAATGGTTTTAAAAACAGCTTTCAGGGATAGGAATTGAGCCTTGTTTGCGCTCAGCTGTGAGCTGCCTGTGACTGCATTGCTGCCGGTGACAACTTCACAGCCAGCTGTGTGCTGCTCCAACCTCAGCTCGCTGCCCAACGCTTCCCAGCAGCACTGGAGCCCCCAGCCGCCCCTCCCTGCACCTCCCCTCAGCACCGGCTTTCCCACCCCCTCCCCAGCAGCGGGGCACTGCGGTATTTCATGAGCCATTGAGACCGATTTGCAGATTTCCTAGTGAGAGTTTCTCAGTGCCTTTCCCTGCTTTGCCGATGACAGCTCTCGCAGCAGCTCCTGATGGGTACTAATTAATTAGAGTCTCACACAGACAATTCCCTTTCTTTTTTTTTTTTAATGACGCCTGCTAAAACCAAGCAGGAGCAGGGCTGGGTGGGCCCAAAGGTTCCCTCCAACCCAAAGCACTCTGTGGTTCTGTGGGAGCAGGGGGTGCGAGGTCAGGCACAGGGAACCGGGGCTGTGCCACCGCCCCGCAGAGATCTCTGCACATCGGGCCCTATGATTGCACTGCAGATGGACAAAATTAACTCCTGTTGCTGGGAGAACAACAGGATGGAGGATGGAGTAGAAACCTGCATTTTAATGAGGTCTTCTGCAACAGGGAATGCAGGAAGTGGAATATCCACAGCAGAAGCACACCCTGGGTAATGGCTGGGAGCACACACTGTTCCATTCTGTATTTTTAAATCTAACATTTCTCAAGCTGAGGGCAGCCCGCCTGCACCCCTCCTGCACCCCTCCTGCACCCCACCTGCACCCCTCCTGCACCCTGCCACCACGGTGCCACACATCGGAGCTGCTCTGTGCACCCGGCCCTGGGCCCTGGCTCTCTTTTGCTCAGAGAAGGCTCACAGTCACAAAGAAGCAGCTTTTATGATCAGCAGATGTGATTCGCTGCCAGATAATGCTCTTAGTTGCCCGGTTGCTCTGGGGCAGCGGTGTTTTGTTCCCTCTCTTCACCCTCATCCCCTATAGGGCAGGAGTTCCTGATGCTACCACACGGGGCTCCTTCCTCTATCCCAAACCATCTTCAGCTGCGACTGCAGGGAGGGGGGAGGCTGACACACAGTCACGTCCCGCACCGCAGCTCTGCCCTCCCCGCATCCCATCCCAGCGAGCTGCAGGGCGCTGCTCCACGCAGTTTCCCAGTGTAAGTAACGGCCTGGGGCCGGCCTTCCCCCCGGGGAGCTGCGGGCGGGGGCAGGATGGGCTGGCACACAGCGCGCAGTCAGGCAGACCCCCGTTCAGTGCTGGCACCAACAACGAACATCCTTTTGACACTGGTAGAAGGCTGCGTTTCAGTTTCAGCTGGAAGCTATCGCTGTAAATCATCGCAGGATCACGGAATGAACGATGTTCCAGAAGCGAAAGCGCAGGGAGTGAAAGCCGCACTCAGAAATTAGCCTGCAGTTTATGCAAGCGGAAAAGAAAAACACGGGGCCGTTTTATGCGAACTGGGAGAACCGAGGCTGATGAGACCCAGCCGCGACTCAACGCCAGACAAAAACTACAGATGCTCCAAACGGGAAACAATTCCTCGCTGCTTCGCACATCAATGGCGCTAAAAAAGGGCGTTTAACTACGGCTGCAAATGACCTGTAAAAGGAACGGCAACACGCTCCATTCATTTGCTTAGATAAATGAGCTCCAATCCCGAATGCTCTTCCAAATTCATTTGCAGGAGGTGAATGTGAGAGCTTAATATGTACTCCTGAAGCTGCACGTGGCTCCTCCTCGTTGCTTTTCCTGCTTAAACTGAAAAGGCCTTTCCCTGCCATGGAGCCACGGCAAAGAAGTGTAGAAGCAGCAGCTGCACAGTGACCCGTTCACTGGCAGTGGCACACGAGGGGGTCCGACACAGAGCTCTGCAGCAAAGGCAGAGGTGGATCGGGAGGAGCTCAGCGGCCCCAGGAGCGCTTCCACAGCCGTCTCACAACGTGCCTGAGCCCGGACAGCTGCTGCTACCGTCACATCCTGCGATGGGCAAATGGGATTCTGCTCCTGCATAAACTGTGCTGTCTGCCCTGCGAAAACAGCGGGCTGCTGCACACAGAATGAACCCCTGCTTTCTGATGTGGCACAGGAGGCACTCGGCTCTGTTAAACAAAAGCTGACCCAAAGCTAAGAGAGAGTAACGGTGAGAAAAGAGCTGCCCCAACTCTGCCCAGCTCCCCAAGTGCTCTCTGCCTGAGGCTCCCCGGGCAGCACAGAGGCAGTGGATGGGGGATGCAGGACGCGTGGCTTCGGGCTGGACACAGATGGGAAGGAAGGCTGAGAGCAGCAGCGAAGGTCGCTTTGGTGGGGGTGGAAATGCCAACAGAGACAGCTTTATGAATGGACTCGTGCTGCTGTGCTCAGGGCCCAGGCTCACCTGCACCGGGACTGGAGGCACAGCCTGAGGCTGCTTTAGGAGAGGCACCTGCAGTTAAATTGCTTGCTTATACACTAATCATACATCACGTTTTCTTCTGCTGACGTACCTTAATGCTTGGCTTTTTATGGAGCGCCACTTGCTCCGGCCATCAGGAAATAAAGTGAGGGGGATGGCAGTGAGGCATCCAGGACAGGCTGGGTTCCCAGAGATGGAGATCCCTGGGCAGCTCCCACTGATGTTCCCCACCTCTGTGCTGAGAGCACCCTCTGCCTCCAGCTCTGAGCCACACCAGTGCTGCATGGAGGGGACAGGATCTTCTGCCCTCCCGTGTGCCCATCCCGGGAAAGCCATCCCATCCCTGCAGCCCAGGAAAGCCCCGGGCTCACCCCATGGACTGCTGCCTCGCTTCGCACTGCTCCTGTCCTTGGTTACTGGATGAGCGCTTGCTAACAGTGGTCAGTGATAAAACCAATGTAAATTTCTATTTCTCAAGAAAGAAGATCTCCAAACACAACCAGAAAACTTTGCAGGACGTGGAATTAAAGGGACTCAAAGCTCGTGATGAGCTATGCCTTTATTACTCTGGTCTACAGAGAGCTGCACTGCACTGCTCACTTCCCAGCTGTGAGATGTGCAGCAGGCAGGGAGGTGCCCTCCAGGCACAGGGGGCACGGCTGTACTGCAGCAGCAGTGACAAAACCACATCTCAAGCCATCCCAGTGCCTTCCCATCCCAGGCAGAGGAGAGCAGATGGCTGAAGCACAAAAATCTGGTGCATCTACCCCAAATTCAGCTGCAGCACGAGGAATCCCTGCGGAGTCGCTGGGGAGGGAGGCGGGCAGCAGAGCTCTGCCCATCTCATGGCCTCGCCAGGTGCCCATCTGCAGGACAGAGCACAGAGCAGAGCCCACAGCCAGGGCAGTGCACAGCTGGCTCCCAGCACGCTGAAGGCTGTGCCATGTCCGGTTCACCGGCAGCAGGGAATTTCTTTCTTCAGATGGGCTCTAAGTTCAGCATTCTCCTGGCTGCCAACCGCAGCTTTGTGTCACTCCCGCTGCCACCTCCAAAGCGCAGCTCGTTCCAGCTGAGCAGCCACAAGTCAGCCTTCGTGGCATCTGCCACTGGGCCGCTGCACCCCACGGGCTCCTTTTCAAGACTTGAGGCTTCTCCTTCAGTCCTGCTTCCAAGCAGACAGGAGCTCTGGTCAGCTGCCTCCTTCATACCGCGTTTCTTGCACCAGTATGCTTGTGTGACATTCAGCACTGGAGATGGAGGCACCCGGCAGGAGCCAGGTGAGCAGCTGGAGTGAGAAGGGCTTTCTGCAAAGCTTCTCTTCAAGTGCAGATATGTGCTTGCTTTGGTCCCTTTTGCTCCACAGTACTTCCTATCACTAATACATGTTCACACCTGTACTATTTATTGGTGTTGATGAATTCTGCCCTTTTGTTTTTCATTGCCTAAGTAAGTTTCACATAAATTTAGCTTTGGAATACACAATATCTGCATCTGTCAAAGCTTTCCAAAAGAGTTCTTTGAAAAAGTATGCATACAAAAATATTTACCAACTATGAAGTAGAAAAAATACATTTGGCTTGCAAACCTGCGGGTTTGTTTACCCGCCTATCCCAGAAGGTTCCACTGGGATGCAGGACCTGATCCTCCTCACAGCTGGAGCCCTTTGGCTGAGCTCAGCAGGGCTCCTGGGGACCACCTGACTTCCTCACATCCATACAGACAGGCGAGCTCGCTGCAGATGAAACGCAGGATTTCTGGATCGAGTCACTGCCATTTCTGCTGTGGGTTTCTATGGAATGGCTTTGGGAGAAGCGTTAGGCCTACTGCAATACCATTCGTACCAGGATCTTGTGTTCAACATCAATAATGTGGTTATTCCACTTCCAAGCACGCCATTTTAGGCAGGTAACGCCCTGCAGTTATGGGGCCACAGGAATTTTAATTCCCCTCCTCTTCTTGCAGCCCTCAGCCACCGGAACAGCCGCTTCTCCTCTGTACACCAACGGCTGCTCAGCAACGCCTCCAACCTCACGGCCCCTCTCACAGCTCTCTGACGCTGCTGCTGAGCCTTCTCATTTTACTTTAAAAGAGACAACAGGAAAACAGCCACAAGTTTGCCTCCATTGGTCACAGCCTTCCTTCCAACAACTGAACTGCAGGGCTCTCACTGCTCTTTCATTCGGGCCATCTGCCTATCTGCAGGCTCCATTACTGCATACAGCAGCGAAGCCATCAGTACATCAGGGTGTGTGGGGCAGGAAAGGGCTTCGCAGCTGTGTGCATAACTGTGCTTGGCACACTCATTTCCTACCTGTGCTTCGAGTGCAATCAGTGCCCCATAACCAGGCAGTACGAGAGTCCCATGGCCGCAGCACATCCAGGTGGGCTCAGCCTGCTGCATTCAACCTTCAGCCATCCCCAGGGACACACCACGTGTCAGTTTCTCCCCAGACAAAATCCACGTCAGTCTCCTCCCTAACACTATGGATTAGGTCTCTCTGCCTTGGGCTCCCCACACAACACCTGGAACAAGAGCAAGCTCACTCGAAGTCTGCCATCGTGTACAAAGAGATGCTTTACTCCTGAATGGAGAGACATGCTTGGGTCTGCATGGCCAACAGACAACCTTTGAATAAATTTATATATAAATTATAGAAAAGAAGGCCCCACATTTGAAAATTAGGTCAAGAAGGGGAATTTCTTCCTACTAGAATCCTGTCACTCAAGCAGAGGATCAGCCACCCAACCTTCCTAAAAGAAGTTAGGAGAGGGAAAAACGGGGCACATAGCTACACTTAGAAAGCCATAAAGAGCATCACATTAAGGCGTCAGGGCTTAACAGCTGTGGGGCTTAACAGCTGTGCTCTGTGCTCTCTTGCACCTTGGCAGCAGTCATCTGAAACTGCGGCACGTATGGCACGATGGCTTTAATGCTGCTCTGGATAAAGGCATTTAAATCAGGAGGGGTATTCTGAAGAAACCCCACACCTCTGAGTAGATCAGCTGCATGGAAACGGCACATCAGTCTGGAACTTTCTGTTAAAAAAACGGCACTCTCTCTTTTGTCCAGTGATGTTATCCCCAGGTAACAGAGACCTCGCTCAGCACTGCCTCCGTCTGCGAAAGCGTCATCCTGCTCTGAAGGCTCCGAGAATCCCTCTGAAGAGATAAGGGAAAGGGCCTTGCGGGGCCGGCTGCCGGGCTGGTCAGGCAGGAGGAAGGCCGCCTTCCCCAGCTCCCAGGAGCTACCTGAGCGAGCACCTGCAGCCAAGGAGTCCTCAGCTAGAAAACACCGATCGGAACGACCTCTGGGACTCTTCTTCTGTTGGTAAAGCCCACCTGAGCTGGAGTTACTGAGAACGGTGGCATACTTGATGTTGGACTGACTTGCTGTTTCTCCAGGGATCGGGTCACTGCCGGAGCACCCCGAGAAGCTGCGAGCACTGAAATGGCTGCTGGGACACGCAGAGTCGGCCTCGGAGTCTTCAGTTTTTGTGAACATGGAATCAATTGCTAAGAAATCCTGTGTGTCTTCTTGTTTCAAAGCTTCAGTAACGCTGATGTCTTCCAGCACTACTTCTGGTTCCAGAAGAAGAGGCTCAAATGACATTGCTTCAGGGTGCTTGACAAAAAGGTGCTCAAAGGTTTCAGGCTGGAAGAAAAGACACGGTTTAAAGCTCATCTGCTATTTAACAGCTCTATTTCAGCATGAAGCTACAGATTTCAAGAATCACAGACAAAATCCCCATAGCTTTAGTAAGAGCCTATCACTTATGGTCCCCTAAAACACATCTCCTCCTCCTTTACGCCTGGCTGTTGGTGAAGACGGAGGGGAAAGCCAAAGCACGGGATGCCAGGCGCTCAGAGCAGCAGGCGGGCAGCGGCCACTGAGGCTGAAGCACACAGCAGAGTGGTCCTGTCTGCTTCAGGATTAATAAACTTGCCCACGTGCTTTGTAGGACGAAGGCCTCGTGCCCTTAGGTTGTCTTTTCATTTGGATTATTGAAACAGTCTGAGATCACAGACATGCCAACTAAAATAACTTCTGCAGGGCTGGATTATTTAGGGTCAAATGTGGGCTTTCTGTAGTGTTCTGAGAGCATTCCCACCTGAGTGCCAGCCGTATGGCTGAGCTGCACAAAGGGAAACATTGACTTTGGAGGAACGTATGCTTCCCTACACCTAATATACACACATGTAAAATATACACCAGCACAAACCGAACAAAACAGGAACTTCCAGCTACAAAGGAGAAGTCACAAGAAAAAATATCTTTCCTAAGGAATTCGAGACAAAACAAACAGATAGAAACAGATTTTGTGTGCATTAACAAACCATATTTTATAGCAGGAAGGCTGCCAGCACAACCAGCAACGTGTCAAAATGCTCAGAGTGCTTTGTGGTGACAGAGCAGAGCGCAGCAACTCGCACGGCTGGGGCTGCTGCCCCCCATGGCACAGCCTGCCAGCAGAGCCTGCCCACCCTGCTGCCCTCCTGCTGCCCCTGAACAGACCCTTCATTTACTGAGCAAATAGCGTGATTTTGCCCGGCTTTGCCATACGTGTGGACTCAGTCTTGCAAACCTTTACTTTAAACTGTGATTTTAATCTCTTGCTACAATAAGCAATACAATTCTGATAAAACAATACTCCATAAACGCAGTTCAGGAGCACCAAACAGCAGTGTCCTGTGTTGAGTATCCAAAGGAATGTTCTGACGTTGACTGAAGGACTTAATATTGGTATGTGCCAGGACAGAACAAGAGTTCTACATCAAATGCCTCCAGAAAGACACCACAACTTTCCAACAGTGGCATATGGGCTATTCATGGAGTCAGTGGTTATTGTAGCTAAGCAATAATACCATCCTGCACTGTGCACTGCTTTCTCTAGTGGAAATTGCACGTGTACATCCAAGTGCAGGATTAGGCCCTGACCACACTGCTGCAAAGAATGCCTCAGGTACCATGAAATGAGCAGCAGATGGTTGTGCTCATCTGAGGACTGGCCCTGAGCACTTAGCTCTGAGCAGTGCGTTCCAGTCAGGCTGACCCATGGCATGAAGGAGCCGTGCTTTCTACTGCAGAACGAGCCATCAAAAATCACGTCAAACAGCAGCTTCTTTCATACTTGCATGCATCATTTCTCTCCCGTTAATTATGGAGCAAGGGATATGAATATGGAGTAGGATCTGCAGGCATGACTTCGCCCTCCTAGTTAAAACATCACCAGCTTCAATGTGCTCGTTTCAGCTCCACCGGTCAGTAAGGAGAATCATTGCCAGTGTGCCAAATCCAGCATCCATCTGGATTGCCACAAGCTCCTCTTGTTATAAATGCAAACATTAAGCAGACAATACTCAGGTGTGCTGCTGCAACTGATCCTCCTGGCACTTTGCTGCTGTTTTCTCACAGAGCCACCCCTTCCCAGGATGCAGCCATGGAGGCAGACATGTCAGAATCACAGGATGGCCCGGGCTGGAAGGGACCTCAAGGATCATGAAGCTCCAACCCCCTGCCAGGCAGGGCCACCAACCTCCACCTTTAATACCAGCCCAGGCTGCCCAGGGCCCCATCCAGCCTGGCCTTGAACACCTCCAGGGATGGACGGGGCATCCACAGCCTCTCTGGGCAGCTGTTCCAGCACCTCACCACTCTCTGAGTAAAGAACTTCCCCCTGACATCCAACCTCAATCTTCCCTTTCTCAACTTCAAACCATTTCCCCTTGTCCTGCTGTTATCTGCCCTTTCCAAGAGCTGACTCCCCTCCTGTTTATAGGCTCCCTTTAGGTCCTGGAAGGCTGCAATGGAGTCACTCCACAGCCTTCTTTTCTCCAGGCTGAACAGGCCCAGCTCCCTCAGCCTGTCTTCGTAAGGGAGGTCAGACTGCTCTGGGACTTAACGACCCGTGCAAGGAAAGCACACTGAGCCCTGCAGAGCAAGGCAGAGGCACAGGGACTGCTGCCACAAGGCTGGAGAACACCCTCTGCATCTTCCCCAGAAGAATGAACTTCAATGAAGAAAAGCTTCATTGAACATTCAGACATACAGTGTGGTGCATCAGAGGAGTATTTTAGCACATTAAAAAGCTACAAAAAATAATGGAAAATGAAGATGCAATGCCTGTTCCATCAGGCAGAAACTGCTCTAACATCACCCAAACCAGACCGTGCTTGGGGACTTCTGCTTGTTTCTAACGTTAGAGATGATTCAGATCTGCACTGACACAGCTGCTTGTTTGAATGATGAGGAATAAAGAAGCCATATAAATAGCATGTATACTGGAACCTTCAGGAAAAAAAGATCAAGCAAATAAAGAAAACCAAGCAAGACACAACGTGAATACAATGTCTGCACTCCCTGAGTTGCTGCTGCACCAGGGGCACAAAAACTTCAGAAGATCTTAACAGGAGAACCTTGTGCAGGTGACAAGCCATGTTCTGGTCTGTAACATGGCACCCACTCCGAAGTTTTGCAAGGGTGTTTTAGATTTTTGACAGAGCTACTTCTGCGATTCGTTATAATTAAGCAAATGAGCATCATAAGGTGTCTGTGTTTCCTGTCTTCTGAATGTATGTAGAGAAACCTTCCAGCCCTAGGAAGCCTGGGGATGGCCCAAAGGTTCAACCAGGCAGTGACCATGATTAGGCTTGAAAGAATGCCCATCCTCTGTTGAAATGAAATGAGAAAGGAAACCTTCCTGGGAATGCAACTGAAATACCCAGAAGAAATCTTCTGCCATTAGGTGCCCTTTCTTTTAGAAATAACAGGCCTAATTTGGATCACTGTCTCAATGACCATACACTGTCAGCTCCCAGGACCACCAGAAACTCTATTTCCTCGTGCAAACGGGCACCACATAAAGGCTCTCACTGCTCACAGCTCCTTGCATCACAGCTCCTGATTCACACGGTAAATGGAGAGGCAGTTTCCTCCAGCAAAACATACAGCCACTGCTACAAGCACTCATCAGTACAGGAGCGTTACACCAAGGGGACATATTTGGGTTCTACAGCTGATGTGTTACATTCAAGAGATGCTGGTCTCTGGTCCTGGCACATTTCAGGGTGCTGGCTTTCTACAGCTAAGAGAACGGCTGTATTGCCGACTTCAGAGGCTCCAGGTGCTTGGTTCAGTAATTCAGGCAGGCTCTAGACTAACCAACCCACTGAGCAGACAGCCCCGAGCACAGCGTGGGGAGAGCAGCACCAGGGGAACACAGACCTGCTGAAAATCAACTCCTTGTGCCCAGGAGCAGTTCTTGGGGTTGGGAACATCTTCCCAGAGCAGTTTCTTCATTCTGAAAGATGAGGGAAATTCTGGAGTCAGTCCTGCACTCGTATATCCTGTACTCACCTCTGCTGTGCCAGAAAAGGAATAGGTGACATTTTATTTATCCAGAACACTGCGACCATGAAACAATCATTTAGGATATTCTAGAAGGTCAAAATTAAATAGAAAAATTAAGCAGTGACACAGCAGCTGGCAGTTTCACGAATGATGAAATGCACAGGCAGCCTTTGCTGATCTGGACCCCAACCCACCCTCCATAAAACTCAAACGGACTTCCTTTGGAATTGGCTTTTCCTTCAGACCTTAGTTGGTAAGGAGAGTTAGATCTGCAGCACTGAGTGCACTGCAGATTCCAAGCACCGGGCACCCATCAGCTTGTCCACAAGACACTGCAGAAGCAAGCAGTGTGGGATACAGGCCGACGTGGTATTTCCCACTGAGGAAGGACACCAGCTCTGAATGGGCATTACCCTGATGAGGTAGCAAGGCAGAAATCCTTGGTGTGACATTTCAGTTGCTGCCTTTCAGTGCATCTCAAAAATGAAAATGGTGAAAACAATCCCAGCTCTCCTCAGGGCTCTGCCCAGCAGCTGAGCAGACACAGCAAGGCTGCACGGCCTTCCAAAGGCCTCCTGGGGTTTGGTGAGGACGAATTTACCTTCGGTGCGAAACCAGCAGCGCTCCAAGCAGCAGCACGGAGGTTGAGATGACTACTGGCAGAACCACAGAGAGGCTAGAAGTGGTCTGTCTGGAGTACCCATCTGCAAGGAAAAGGAGTGGAGGCAGCACTGCAGTGAAATCATTTGTCTGTGAACGGTTCATAAAAGACAAATAACGACAACTGACATAAGCAAGAGAAGCAACAGCCTAAGCAAAAGCAATCTGGTAATAGCTTTATCACACATCAACCAACGTTCACCTTGAGAACAGACAGACAAAAAGGAAGGAATTATTCTAAATACTGAGGTGGCTCCTCCATCCTGGTGGGAGGCCCCTGCTACTGGAAATTAGAGCATAGAAATAAGGGAACAGTCCGGAACTGGAAAATTAAGAACCCAGGATCTCTGCTACCCAGTTAGGTGTGTGGAAATTCAGTTGCCTCACTCAATTCACTCTACAAAGAGTTTGCACATTAAAGGAACTGAAATCCAAAGCACTGTTTTTAGACGTCTTAAAATCACTTCATCTTTCTTCTGATACGACACAGACTTCCACTTCTCACTACCGAGCTCCTACTTCATGAACCACACAGGAGAGAGACCCTGCACTCACCTCTGGTGAACTGGTCCGTGGCTCTGGATCTGCCAACTCCAGCAGCAAACACGGGGTGCAGGCTGAACCGGTACTTCTCAATCAGAATAAAGTGATCTGGAAGGAAGAAATCAGCCTTCTGAACGTGAGCTATCACCCTGCTATGAAACAAGGGCCTCCAGAGAGGTCACACATCAGAGCCAGGCCACAGACGGGAAGGAGGAAAACTAGCTTTTATAGGTATGCACTTTAGTATCAAAAGATTATTAATACTTACTGCATAATCTAGCAATTTTTTTCCATGGAATTAACACTTCTATGCAACCACTGCAAACATTTCTAAGATTAAAGCTAATAACGCAGATGGAATTAATTAACACACTGACTCAGGTAACTAGCTGGTATGGTCAGTATTCCAGAGCCAGTTTTATTGCACTGCCAAAAAATGAACACATCTCAGCTTCATTCTTCATCAACTCCAACTAAGAAAGCAACAGTCAGTCCTTTCATGGTAATCAAGAGTTGCTGTATTGCTCTGTACCATAGAACCAGAAATGGAGAGATGGGAAGAGAGGAACCTGAGAGCTCAGGGATGCTACACTGTTCTATTCCATAGCAATTAACATCGTGCGTTACATTCTCAAGCACACACTCACCATAAAGGTAGTATTTACTAATATTTGGAGGGACTCGCACCCATTTCATCTCCTCTTCTCTGTTAAGGTTTCTCCACTCGATAATAAAAGATGTTATCGCATCTATTTGAGGTGAAAGCGTCCAAGTCAAAATCACACACGTGCTGTTCACTGGGTAAGCGATGAGAGACTGCACTGCGTTCACTGCCAAAGCAAGGACAGAACAGCTGTGAGAGAAGGGCTCCAACAGAGCTGAGAGCTGGCTTAGCAGAGCTGCGTACTGCAGCACACATGAATGACCACTGCAGTTTCAGTGTCATTATTTACTTCTTTTAGTTTTACCATTATGCAGCACAGCCTGATCCACAGTTCACATAAGCAGATGTATTTCTCTAAGCCAGGGAAGCTTGGTCTACACCACCTTGTCCTGAGCACTAAACAGAGCAAGCTTCTCACCAAACAAATGTCTGTGCTGTCATGGGTACCTCCTTAATCACCACTCCTGAACTAAGAAATAATCAACAAATGGACTTCAGCTACGAAAACACACAGAGTCTACAAGCTAAATCCTATCTAATCCCCCTACATAACACAGCCAGACCATAATCCAGGCAGACAAACGCTTCCCACTTCATCTGCTACCAACTGTGGGTCTCCACCCTTACGTACAGCATCAGAAAGAATTTGACCCATAAAAACGCTTCTAAAATGGCATGACTGTGGAAAAGTTCCACGAATAAACTGCAGCAATGTTTCCCACAGCACACATTATCACATGAACGTTACACAATTTAAGATTTAAAATTCCAATAGTCTTTATTTTATTAATGAAGCACGGCGTGGCTCAACCTCTGAGAAGGCAGCTCAGGAAAGAGGGCTACACCTCCTTCCAGGGAAACAAGATCACATCTCACTCTGCAAACAATAAAACGTTCCCCTGCAGGAATGCTGGGCATTCCCAAGACAAAGCAGATGAAAGATCAGTTCCACAGTATGATATTATTTTGATTTAGTTAATTATTTCATGTTCTGGTACCGGAGGGGAGACGTCCCAGCTAAGATCTCCAGCTGATGGAAATTCCATTTCTCAGATAGCTTTCCTGGTGAGACACAGGATCTGTCTCCATACATGACTGAACCGACTGCTCCTCTTTTTTTCCCCTAACAAAGGGGATTTCATTACAAAGAGAGCTTAGCCTAAAAGCATCACAAGGATTCCTAACATAGTTACCGTTTTGAGATGTGAAATAACTCATGTTCTTACCTGTGCTCATCTGTCGCGATAGAGTTAGATTAAAATTAACTGAAGAAGCTCCAATTGAATTCACGGCTAGAACTGTAACGGTGTGTGTGCTTTCAGTCCATGGAAACGAGCAGCTGGTGCCTGTGTCGACATTTTCTGACCACGAGGTGTTTTCTGATGTCTGATGCTTTATGACGTACCGGCTCACACTGCACAGTGAGTGGTTCTTCAGCAGCGGCTGTGGCAAACATTGACATGAATCAATTTCCCAGACTTCGGTTTCAAAAGAAAACGTTTGGGCAGGAGTGTCAGCGTCCCAGCTTTAAGGAAACGTGACCCTAGAAGGATGCTCTACATGCCGCCTCCTTAAGCAAAGACACCACAGTCCTCTCACAGGCCTGACTTTCTCTCTTCCCCATCCCTGGAGGCATTCAAGGCCAGGCTGGATGTGGCTCTGGGCAGCCTGGTCTGCTGGTTGGTGACCCTGCACACAGCAGGGGGTTGGAACGAGATGAGCATTTTGGTCCTTTTCAACCCAGGCCATTCTGTGATTCTATGGTGTGACTCTGACACCCCCACTTGCTATCTCTCCAGTGAAAGAGGGCACAAGGGAACACAGAGTTTCAGACTCCTACAAAAACGTGCTGCTTTATGTTGGTATTTTTTCAGGATTGAAAAAAAAAAAGAAAACCAACCAAAAAAACCCGGGACAGATGATTATTTTCACACCTAACATCACTGCAAGGACAAGCAGGAGCAGCCAGTCGCTGCTGTACTCTTTTCCTCTATCCTGCTTTAACCTCTGATGGTAGCCTTGCCAAGTCTCCATGCAGTTGCAGCAGTGTTTGTACAGGCAGCTGTCTGGGAGTCAGTGGCACATTCTGCTCTGAGATCTCAGTTAGCAGAGCTTGGCAGCCAAAAACTGCATCTCTCATTCCCTTACAGTCTTTGATTCCATGTTACCTTTTTTTTTCCCCCCAAGCATTAGAACAAATCGCATGTTAAATCTGTTTCACACCATTTGTGTCATTAACACTGAACGTGCGGGCTGACATGAACACACAACGCAGCGCTGCCTGCACAGGGAAGCACGTGCTTACCACGCTGCTAGTTGGGTAATAACAGCAGTGCTTTTGGACCAGCCCTCTTTCAAAGTGAAGGATCAAAACGTAACCATCCTCACCTTCCACAGGAGCGTAACGTTCTTCTGCCCCGTTGCTGGATCTTCAGTAACAGTTCTCCAAAACTCGGGGCCATGTAAGGGAGCTGCATCACGGCAGTTTTGAAAGAACAGAGTCACATCTCAGCCTGAAACCAGACAAGCCACCAGATCACACCCTGCAGTCACGCCTACCTTGGATATCTTTCACAGCTGCATAGGCTGATCTGCTCCAGTTGCTCCAGTAGCCTAAACCATCCAGT
This sequence comes from Pavo muticus, assembly GCA_016647715.1. NCBI lineage: Eukaryota > Metazoa > Chordata > Aves > Galliformes > Phasianidae > Pavo > Pavo muticus. The sequence goes on along the minus strand of JACDJE010000100.1, from coordinate 1,726,640 downwards.
GCCCTGCAGCGGATCTGAACAATATATTCAACACAGAGCTGCACTTCTATCACAGCTGATCTTGTTGGTACACTTCGAACTTCATACAGCTGTAACAGAAGTCAAAATACTGGCAGTAAGAACAGAGGGCTGCTGCAGCACGAGTGACAATCACAACTCTTGAAAACAAATCCAGCAAGAGAGAGAGGCCTACTCAGTAACATTCCCCTGCCAGGTAATGCAAATACTCACAACTCTGATTCATTGCATACAACCGACTCCATCAATGCCTGCTAGCTGACAGGCTACTTGACAGCACTGCAACAATTCATTCTTTGCCCTGGACTGAAAAAGACAGTACCTCCCATGTGAGTTCCTCCCTGTTCACTGCATAGCGGATCTGAAACTTCAGGTCATCATTTGTAAACACAGGGTTTGCCCAGCTCACGTTCAGCAGCCCATCGTTTCTGGTGATCTCTGCTTTGATGTTGGAGGGAGGAAGTGGCTTCACTTGAAAATACAAAGGAGAAAAAAAGACTGTACCATCACCGCTGATATCTGTCACTAACCGAAGTCATCACTGCATGCCTTGCTCTGTGCCAAGGGCAGCAGGTAACACTGCAGCCTCTGCTGCTCCAAGCGAAGCTGGACTAGAATGCTGACTTAGAATGAATTTGTTCTGACCAGTGAGAAGGTGAGAGAAAAAAGCAAACAAATGACAGAAATCTGAAGTAAGTTTTAAATTCTGGGTGAGGTTGGAACAAATAGGTTTTGTTTTGCTCACTCTAATTAAAACCTGAAATGCAAGGCATAGTTGGCTTTATTTTACGTCCTTTATGTGCATGCACCTCTCCACTCCCATAACATACGTACTCTGCTCTGCTTTATTTCATGTAGCACTTTGTGGTCTATCTGGAGTAGAGAAGGAACCAGCTACTGCAAACACTACATCTGGGTGGGGAACTGACACTTCCTCTCTGTAGATGGATGCAGAAAATCTTTTTGCAGAAGTCACACGAAGCCAACGCTGCAGTGTGTTCCTTCTGCATATGTTCTCATTTGTGTCCAAAGCAACACAGAGCCCAGTGAATGCTCTGAGTCATGGACCCAATAGCAAGGCTTGCTTTGCACATTTTGCAGTGTTTGAAAACACTCAAGCACTGTTTCTGCCTCTTTTACACAAATTTCAGTGCTTTATGTGTCACAAAACAAACCTTGCAAAAGCATGCAAGAACATAAACAGCTCCTATGCTTTTAAACAGGAACGTGCTATCGTGCTACACTGCATCAAAGCATAACCTTCAGAGAGCCACAGTGTGGCTGAGGCTGGGGGTACCTCTGGGGCCATCCAGCCCAACTCCTTCCCCAGCGGGGCCCCCAGAGCTGCGCCCAGCCACAGCCACGTGGGTTTGGAGATCCCAAGGAGCGCCCCCACTCTCTGGTCCCTGTGCCAGAGCTCCAGCACCGCCCAGCACAGAGTGCTGCCTGGTGGGCAGAGGGAGCTCCTGGGCTCCAGTCTGTGCCCAGCGCCTCTGGGCCTGCACTGGCATCAATGCCTGAAGCCTGGCTCTGTTCTGCCTGCACTTCCCTTCATGTTATTACATGGCATCCCTCAAATCCTCCCCTTTTCCTGGCTGAGCAGTCCCAGCCCTCTCAGCCCCTCCTCAGAGGAGACCAGGAACAAGGAGCTGATCAAGAATCTTAAAAATCAGACTGCCTTGTACCAAACTATTTTTTTCTTCTTCTGGATGTCTTTCAAAACACTCAAAAGGATAAACATACAGAACTAAGTGTGTCACTTTAGAGGTACTAGCTACAGTCATGGTCTACTCCTGTGCCAAGCAAAATCTATGGAAACAACGTTTAATCCAAGGTTTTTTCAGAAGACAACACTGAAGTTCCTATGTGTTTATGTTCTTTCCACAATATGACTTATTTCAAATGCTATGAAGTACTTCACCTGTACCATATAAGGCCTGAAATCCAAGGTCACAAGAGAAGAAGGACGTGCAGAAATCTAGACTTACCCACATCTGCTGGAACGACACAAGTGGGTGAGGATTCAAGTGTTCCCAGAGAGTGCTTAAACTCAACCCACATGGTGTATCCAGATAAAAGAAATACAGGCTGAAATGTGCACTCGTAAGAATGATTCCTCTGGAAATGGCATTCTTTCACCTCTGATTCTGGAGGAGTACTTGGAAAGTTAGAACAATAAATTTTGCTCCTTAAAAGAGGAAAAACATTCAGTTAATGCACCGCAACAATAAGCTGCTCATGGCATCAGTCGTACAGGAGGTAATTAAAACAAATGTTATCACTGGAACCGTGTGATTTTTGTTAATGACTATTTGGACAGATCTTGAACTGAACTCTGCACTGAATGGAGAAATAACACAGCGGTGCTGTTCCTTAAAGCTTTGGCTCTCAGCCTGGAGGAAAAGTAGGACATGGAAAGCTCATCCCAGTGCAAAATCTTTTGATAACAGACTAACAGCAGGAAGAAAGAGGTACAAAAAGAGCAGGCATCTCCAAACTTATAAATCACTTCACTTTAGAGGTATTTAGAGGCAAGGCAGCCAGGAATATGACTTGCCAAACACCAACCGATGTCCGCAGCACAGGAGCCCAATCAGATATGCACAGTGGAGTCTCCAGGAGACTGAAATCCCATACGAGTATTAATTCTGCAGTGTGCTATCACAATCCCACAGGCAGTCAGTATCACAGCTGGCAACAGAAGAGAGGAGACCTGGGCTCTGGACGAGATAGCAGTAATGTCTTATGGGAGGTGGGAAGGACAGGCTCCAAATTCCTCCTAAGCTTCTGCACAGCTCAGACTTGCAGTAAGAGTGGCCAGATAGGGTATTCATTATTCAGCTGGACCACAAAAGTTAGCCTTAGCTGAATCCTTCCTCTTCCTGTCAACACAGCTAATACTGATTAACAGCTGTCTGCTGCTTAGAAGGTTTAGCTTAGCGTTCTGTTCTGCCAGGATGATCAGTTCTGTGCTGTTGCAGTTGGCAGCACTGACTGCAGAGGAAGACGGAATAAGGAGCCAATGAAAACAAAACACCAACATGCAAAGCTATCACACCACATCACGGTACAGCATGGGATTTCATCTCTCAAACGGAATCACATCAAGACGAAGAATAGCTGTGTGCTCCTGGAAAGCCTTCCAGCCATTCCCCATGGCACTTCTTGCTTCAGTTCTTGCTCTTTCAGTCTGTAGTATTAACAGAGCAAGCACACACACACACACACATCCACACACACACACACACATCCACACACACCCCTCCATTAAAAAAACATGAAACAAAGCCTCAGCCCAAGAATACCAAAAGAAATGCCACATTAAAAACTAGCACCCAGCAAGCACTTCAGTTGCACTGCTGTACAGCGCTCAGTGAAGCAGAACACTAGAAGTGCAGATTATTATGTAGCATTAGAAAAAAAATAGCTAAACCTGACCAGGGAAAAAGTGGGAATAAAACCGTGGCGTGAGCAGCACTGTGTGTACTTCAGGCTCCCTGCCCAGCACAACACTAATTGCATTCAGACTTCTGAAGACAGTCAAAACAAACGCTACCTCAGATGTCGCTCAGTCACCAGCCCTGCCCTAGAAGTCTGCACGTGCAGTCTCAAGCATTCCAGCTATTGCTTCAGTCCATCAAATCCTGAGAGATATTCATCTTGGTACAGCAGTAGTTCAGAAATTAAATCCACCTGCACTAGGAAGGGCAGTTCAGCTTTCCAGAGGATTAGGCTCTCAGGGCTTGTTTTTGTAAAGCCTTTACACATCTATTCCCTCAGAACAGTGAAAGGTTGCTCCAGCCACCATCAACACTGCCTTCATAAAGCAGCAGCTCCTTTCTGAACCAAGAATCTTATAAGCAAGATTGTTTTTTGTCCTTGCATATTTATATACTGTCTGTATGTATAAAGAGATACAGAGCCCCAGTCTGACGAGGCTGCCCAGCATCCTGCCCAGCTGAGATCCCAAGGTCTCTTTCCAAGGACAGAGATTTTAGAGCCAACCTGGGCTCCTGCTCCAGTGCTCTGTCAATGAGTGGTTTTGTTGGGTGGTTTTTTTGGCTACTTCTTTTTTACTTCTTTACTGTTTGTAGTAATAAGCAACTAGAAGATTCCATATAACTGATAGAAGCAAATTTATCCACGTTAGGAACCAGGTGAACTTGCGTTCATTCATACAATGCAAGCAGAAAGAAAGACTGACTTGAGAAAAACCCAAAAGCTGGGTTCAGCAATTAGTTCAGTCAGATGTAGGTCAATGCCACAACTGAGTTAATAAATATCTGTGCTCTAAACTGTACTCATAGAACTGACTTCTGAACTGCACCTACGAGATTCAGGAACAAATACAAATGCAGGAGAGGAGCTCAATAAAAATAAAATCCACACCACTTCCTCAGACACCCACAGCCCTCATTAGCACGTACGTTTAATACCTCTGGAGTTCCAAGTGAGGAGAAGTCTGGCTTACAGGAAGTGAGCACATGTTGTATCACACATTTTATCATCTATCCCTTGTTCTGTAATGGTATTTTCAGAGAAATGCTTTCCAAACAACATGTGAATTAAAAGCTATACACACCTGTGGTATCTTAACTGCAAGGAGCTCCCCAGGAGCAACGCGTTTGGGTTTGCAGACCATCTGCAAGTCATTTTAGTTAAGTACCCATCAGTTTCACATTTGATATTGATATTCACATCTAATTAAAAACACATTAAAAGTTATTAATAAGATGTAACTGTTTACACAAAAAACATGCATTACAAGTCGTAACTATTTGACAAAGGCTAAGTGGAGTTTAAGAAGATCGACCTTACTATTACAATGCACCAAAACTGTAATTCAAAATCATCTGGACTCTTACCTACTACATATAATTCAGCGTATCTATGATGACATTCCCTATTTTGATGGCAACAGTACAATGCGTTATAGAAGAAACTTCCTCTAGGTTTTGTTGCTTTCAAGTTGAAAAGAGTAACTTTGCTTACGCGATCGTTCACAAGCGTATACTGACTTTCTGGGATTTCTTCTGCTAAATTCAGCCACCAAACAACCTCCTTGGACGCTACGCTCTTGGTTTTGTTTTTATAGAGGCAATGAAATGAAACGTTAGAACCAGCACTGGTCAGAATCTTAGTAGGGAAGTACAGCACTTCAGCTACAAGAAAAGAAAGAAATCCACTGAGATCGGAATCACAAAAAAACCACAGAACAACAGAAAATTACTATCAGCCAGTTGTATCCCTACATCATCTGCTTCTTCCAGCTTTGTTATTATGAGTCGCTGTAGGGCAGAGGAGCAGGAGCAGATCCTTGACTGTTTCCTTCCATAACTCACGTTTACAAGTTCTAATAAAAATACCTGTACTGTCCCTGGGCAAATAGCAATGACAGAATACACCCGGGCAGCAGAGTGAAAACAACACACAGCAGTGCAAGTGAAAGACCCAGCTTCTCCTGGGTCTGAAAGCAATAGGGCCAGACATGGGGGTGTCATGGAGGTCACTGTGCAGCCTCCACGCATTTAGATTTAATGCTCATCTTCTACAAAGGAAAGAGCACAACCTCGGGTAAAGCTATGAGCAGGAGAAGCAGAAGGTTAAAGAGCTTACACGGGAATTCTTAGTCCAACTCAGCAGCGTGCCACTCCTCCCTGGGTGATGTTCTCACACATACTGACTCCACAAAACAAAAACTGGAGAATTTACTGTATCCCAGAAGTCTACTTACTGCTCAAGGCGACTGCACATCACCTACCTCCCACGTTCAGGTTATACAGGGTGCTCCATTCACTCCAGAACCCGGGACCATGATGATTCTTGCACCGCACTTGAGCAAAAGAGGAAGAATCGAGCAGCGTATTGTTTACATCTAATGAGGTATTTAAAGCATCTTGAACCACCTGTTGGATTATCAGAAGCTGTTGTTATTGAACAGCGATTCAGGAAGAAGAAAGGAAGAGGGAGAGCAGGGCTGGCTCACCTGCCAGCCATTTGGACCCGTATTTCCAGAGATGTTCACTTCATACCGGAGCGGGTACGGCATCGGTACAGGCTCAGACCAGCAGATCTTCACTTGACCTCTCTCTGTCATTTCTAGATGCACATTCAAAGGAGGTTCAGGCTTTACTGCAGACAAATTAACAGACGAGTTTACAGCGCCTGTGACTGCTGCCTGTAATGACTTCTATTGATTTGGAAATTTCTTTCATACTATAAGTTCAGTTTTCAGCAGTTGCTCTGCAGAAAACGTATGAGAGCAATGCTGTGTAATATTGCTGTGAAAGTTCAGCCTGGCACTGCTACACAGTCAGCTATCAGGATACGCTGTCTGACCTAACGTTCGCCTCAAAATTACAAGTATGTCTTGCCTTGGTCATGCTTCTCCCCAGTAATCAAGTACTATCTTATCTGATTTGCTGAAGAAAGGGTTGAAAGGGATGGGAGAGCTGTACAAAGCCATTTGCTCAGCTCCTTGACAGCCAGCAAATAACATCTCATACTGTACACGCAATTTCTAAACCTTCCCATCCCTTCTACCATGATTATGGCTGTGAATAAAAGGTTTCCCACAGAGCTACACTAAGGCAGAGGGGAAAGGAGGGGGCTTCAGGAAGTTCCCACAAGGATACGGAGAGCTCTGTGGAGGAGGAAATAGACGGGCAATTTAAAATGATGGCTGCGATCACATTCACTCTTCCTTGGACAAAGGCAAGGAACTGAGATCCTACTTTTACCTGTTAATGAGACCTTTTCATATCACTGTGTAAGTACAGTGCCTTTTGGTTGACCTTGTCCTCATTCAGCAGAGTTCCTCTCATGCAAGGCTGATATCCTGTTAAAAACCACTGCAGATTAAACAGCATGTGCCTTACCTGAAAAGAAAGCATTTCCAAGGGTCTCAGGCAGTGGGGGCACGCTCACTTCAGCCCTGTCTGCACTGGATGTCCACAGCTTGCCCCCACAGCCCCACAGGTAACTGGCTCCTGGCATTTGAACCACGTGGTCAGACAGCACACTCGTCTCACCTGCAGCCTCCCAGAGCAACCTGGGTGTTCACTGCAGTAAGAGTCTGCACCTTCAGACTGGGCTATGTACAAAGAGGCTCTTATAGTTGTCTTCTCTGGGCGGTATAACTGGAACCTCACTCAACTTACCAAACAACTGTTATTATGTTCAGTACAAATTCACTATACTAAGTCTTAACTTACTTTCTTGTTACTTATCCAAACTCTCCAAGTTAACTGCACTGAGATGGAATAACGAATACCAGCAGGGATAAGTGATTTCAGCAGAGGGCCATAGCTTTTAAAACTAAAGAAGGCAGTGACTTTTACATCACTTCTGGGCATGTTACAATACAAACAGTGATGTCTTCTCATTCTGCTGCCACCTGTTCTACTGACATATCACACAACTCCTATTTCTTCCCCCACAGCTGACAGACCTTACCTGTTTGATCTTAGCCAAGATCTGTAACAGCTGGGTTTACAAAACGGACACGTTGAATTCATAGTGGCACTAGGCCTTTGGCTTGATTAAATATTAGAGGACTGTCTTCCAGTTTGGAAAATGCTGGAATTGTACGTGTAAGGAAGAAAGAAAAACGTAAGAAAAACAGAGCTGCTGGAGAGAAGAGTTTTAATTGCAAAGCAGCATTAGGAACAGCCTTTTTTCCTGCTCAGTGAGCAATCAAGACAGCACCTGGAAGTCCCTTCCCATTCTGTCTCCTCATCCAAAGACATCCTGCTGCCACTCCCCATTTACAAAGGCTCACAACGTAGGTAACACTTACCTATGTCTATGGGCTTGACTGACATCAAGGGTGACCAAAGAGGTGTTACAGCAGTCACAGTCTTCAGCCACATGATGTAAGTGTGGTTGAGTCTTGGGGAAGGCACGTGGCACTCACATTTGCCATACTCACTGCAGTTACACTGAGCAGCCAGGGCAGTCCTCTTCAGAGAGCTGGTAGATGCATCTCCCAGGGACAGCTCTGACCTAGAAGGTAAAACAAACAAGAAACAAAGTATTTCTCCTTACACTGTATTGCAATAGAGAGGTGTTTGTCCCCTGGATAAGGTTTACTTGCAAAAACAAACAAACAAGAATACTGCCTGTAATGAAAAAAAGATTAGAAGTTTATAACTGTAACTAATTGCTTTTACTTTGCTGCTTCTCCCTTCTTAAATGGTTTCCAAGTAAAGCAAATTAGATGACTTCACAAAAAGCATTATTAAGGTTTGATCCTGAAACAAATGTGCTACAATCGTGACAAGACCCATAGTTCAGTCAGACTGGTTCCAGACCCCTGAGGGCAGCTATCAGCAGACACCTCCTGGGCTCTCAAACTCAGCTCCCCCACAGCAGAACAACTGCAGCCCCTGCCACCCCAGCTGGGATTTCATTCTAATTCCTCTATGTGGGGCACTGAAATCAAACCTAAACAAATTGAGTGTAGCTTCTACTACCATTAAACACTGTAAGTAACACATTAGTCAAAAACTCATTTTTCAGTGAAAAACAAGCTTTGTGGTAACAATCATGTATGATTTATAAATGTGATCTATTAATGTTTTCAATGCTTACAACTCTACACAGTTGAATCGAATTATTCTCACTTTATAAAATAAATACTGCACAAGTGGGCATAGGGCTGCTTCCACTCAGAGACCACCCAGCAATTGCAAAGAAAGGGTCAAACATACAAGAACTCATTCTTCTCATTTCAAGAAAGGTCCAACAGCACAGCAGGGCGGCTGTGCTGAGGCATGTCAGAAGCCAGGTAACCACCGTGGCACTGCTTGCAGCATTTCTACACACTGTGTTTGTGCAAGTGCTATCTTTATTAGGACTGATGGAGCATGGCTACCTGGTTAAGGATTTCCAATAAGCATGTCTCAATGCACGTGATACATAGCAGTTCTAGGTCAATACTCAGCTGAACAAGCTGCCCCTTACCGCTGCAGAGAGATGGCTGACTGGTTCACACGAGGCTGAGTCCCTGACAGTGCTCTCCAGCTCAATGTGTAACTGATGCACTCAACTAAGACACCAAAGTTGAGGTAAGTTGTGTAATTTATCCTTAAGAACACAGCAGTCTAAGCCCAGAACTAAAGAAGTGCCCTTGGGCATTGCAAATAGGTCAGGAACATGAGCAAATCCTATAAACCACCACCCAGTGAAAGGGCAAATCGTATCAGTACTCAGAATTCACCCACAAGCACTCATTTGTGCCACTGCAAAAGGACCCCTAAGGCTAAGTGATTTCAGGTAATGCAATCAACCACCAGGGCTTACAGCATTCCTAGAATACACACAGCTATTGTTCACTTTCGGTAGAAAATTAACCTAATTTGGCTAATTAAGTTTCAGAACAATCCTTCTCCTCCCAAAGACACGCTGCTGGGGAGGTACCCTCAGCACAGCATTGTTCTGGACAGTAGAACACATCTTCTGCTCCTAGGAACCTGATATTATTACGAGCAATTAAACTGTGGATGTGCAAAGTCAAAAGGGGACATCCTGAATGCCAAAAACCTGCAAACTGCTGAGGAGCAAAACTTCACCTTATAGATTCTTCTAGGTCATCATTTTCATGCATTGCTTGTGCTTTACGTGGGAATTCTGGCCTGAGCTCCAGACTCCCAGGCAGTCACACAAGCCAGGAATGCATATTTTTAAAACCAGGAATGTTTTCAAGGTATTTTGGCTCTTGTGTATAAAATGTGAAGGTATCAGCAAGCCAACAGGGGAATCTGTCACCTCAGTAAAATCTCTGCTAGCTGCTCCCCCACACATAGGGGCCCTGAAAGAAAAATATCACCATGAAATCTGGAAGTGAGACAAGTTCTCCAGTGCCAGGGACCACACTGCACCTTGCCTCTGCAGCACAAAGCAACCAAGCTAGGATTACTGGCTCAGACTTTTCTGCAGTGGAGACTGAAGGGAGCAGAGGCAAAGTGAGGCGTACTTGTACAGAAACACACGTAATGGTATGTTGAAAATCACAGCCACGAGGAGCACTGCAGATCTGTGGGTTCCCACTCAAATTCTGATTTCAGTTTGAAAGTATTATGTGCCTGGACAACCATGCTGGCTACCAGCGCATTCTGCTGCTTCCTACATTCACTACAGACATAATTCATGGCAGGTGCTACCAGCCATCTAGTTCTGCATTGTAAATAGAGTCATAGAATCGCTCAGGTTGGAAAAGACCTTAAAGATCATCGAGTCCAACCACAACCTAACCATACTACCCCAAGTCTGACAGCCCTCTGCTAAATCATGGCCCTGAGCACCACATCCAAATGGATTTTAAACACACCCAGGGATGGTGACTCAACCACCTCCCTGGGCAGCCCATTCCAGTGTGTAACAGCCCTTTCTGTAAAGAAGTGTTTCCTGAGATCCAACCTAAACTTACCCTGGTGCAACTGGAGGCCATTTCCCCTTGTCCTGTCAGCAGTGAGAAGAGCCCAGCCCCGCTCTGCTGCAATCACCTTTCAGATATTGGAAGAGAGCAATGAGGTCTCCCCTCAGCCTCCTTTTCCCCAGACTGAACATCCCCAGTCCCTTCAGTCTCTCCTCATAGGCCATATTCTCCAAGCCCTTCCCCAGCCTTGTTGCCCTTCTTTGGACCTGCTGCAGCACCTCCATGTCCTTTCTGTACTGAGGTGCCCAAGCTGTCCAGGAAGTTGTCACCTGTACATTTAGCATGGTCAGCCATTTACGGAGCAGGTTTCCTCAAGAAATTCAGTCTGTATGTTATATCATTCCTTCCAATCCATCAGTGATACAAGAGGAACAGTGAAAGCAGAATCAAACAGACCACCTACAATAAAATCAGACAGGCTTCGCCACCCCAGGGTCAGGATAATTACCAGTACAGAGCATTTATGACAGTGACAACTACACAGATGGATGCCTCCCAGCAGCACCAGTGTGATCAGAGCAACATTTAACACAGTGCTAAACACCAAGTCACTTAATTACTCTGAGAGAACATTATGGTCAAAAGCATAAACAGATAGAATCAGACTGCAGCTTTTGAATTTAGCAAGTGCAAAAGCAAAGATGTTTCAGCAAGCCAACAGTGATCTCATTTAAGCATTCTGAGAAACATGGAAAGAACAGAGCAGAGACTCTCCATGCTAATTGTTTTTCATTCAAAGATGAGCCATGAGTTTTTCTCTGCATAGTCTTGTTTTAGATTACTTTAAGGTACATAAACTGTCACCTGCCTGTGCTGCTAACGCCAGTGCTCTCAAGCACTACAAGCTCAAGAGACCAATGCTGATGATTTAGAAAATGCTTTCAGATCTGTAATGCTAACAGTGAGAAATTTAAGTCTGTACTTACACAGCATATAAAAGATGAACCTTCATAGCAAGTCTCATGTGAAACTTCAGGAACTGCAGGCTACAAACTAACAGATCCAGCTTGCCTCCAACCCAACATTCAATGTTCCAATTTGAATCTAAATAAAAGAAATGGATTAAACATTTCTGAACTGCTAAAAAAGAATGTGTTTTTTAAAGGCACTTACTACACCCTTGACAGAGAAACCTACCTCTTTCCTGAGACACAGAGATGCTTATTTCTGCAGGAATAAGCATCCTTGCTTTCATGTTTGCTCTGTACAAAGAACAATCGGTGCTGTTACTGCTCCAAAGGCAACACAGAAAACTTTCCTCATCCATTAGCAAGGAAGGGTTGGTTCCAGCAGCTCCATACTCTCTCCTCAAACCAGACCAGCTCTGTACAACTCCAGCAGCAGCAGGACTCGAAGAGGTCTCATTCAGCAGCAGGCAGGGTAATGTGAAGCTCCTGGGATGAATCTCATGGACCATACAGTGGGCAGCTGCCATGTGAAGAAAGCCTACACAAAGAAAGACAAAGATGTTGGCAACAAAAGTTTCGCATCACTGGACTATGAAAAGGGAGTAAATGACATTAGAGAACTGCTTTTATTAAAATATATCTATATAAAATCATTTCCAGGTGCTTATCTCCCCTGAGTTGGAGACAAGTATTAAAAACATCTCCTGTGAACAGGTGCACAACTGACAAATGTCAGCTTTCTCTTCTCAAGTCTCTACAACTAACTTCTTGTTTTCTCAACCTCCTGAAATAGGCCAAGATCAAGGCTGCAGTGGAAGCATCACTTTTGGGTAAACCTCCTTGTATTAGTTCAAAATACACTGAATCCTTATTCTAGGTTCACACACCATACGGACAAGTTTCATCCCTCCCTGCAGTGCTGGGACTATTGCAATCCAGCTCCTAATAACACGGCTCCAGCACTGTAGAAAGAATAATCCCACGGTAAAAATAACACAGTCACATCACAGCCACTCAATTCCAAAGAACAGTATTACCAGAATACATGACTGGGTGTAACTGTGAGTGCCCACGTGTCGTCTGGGAAATGAGATGTGGGAAAGAAAGGATCTTCCCATCAGACTTCGCTTCTCCGAAATCAAAGCGTTCTGACCACAGCTGCAGCTCTTGTTGGTAAGCTGAATTACACTAACAGTGACTTTGAGAATGATGACTGTATCACTTTTGGAAATAACTGGCTGTAAAGCACTGAATGAATGGCACAGATTAAAGCTCTGGTTGCACAAAGACGTGTGGGAGATTTGCGCACACTTCTGCTTTTAGCTTTCTGCTCGGCAAGGCATAAATATTTGAAACCACTCATTAGGCAGAGGTTCATTCATGCTCTGTGCCTGCAGTATCTTAAATAAGAAAAACAGAAGCTCTCTGTCTAATAGTGTATAAGTTAAATAGTGTAAAAATATAAAATGAAAGCTTGTTAAGAGTAGATGCATGCAGCATCAGAAGCAGACGCCCTGTTACTTTGCTGAAGCGCTTCGTTTTCTCTTTGCATGGGTTCTGCAACCAGGCTCCTGAAGGGCTCTGCTCATCTCTCCTCTCTCCTTTAACAGAGTTTGTGCCTCCATAAATACCAGCTCCATTAGGCTCCTGGCTCCATGTGGAGGATCCAGTTGACCACACAGATTATTAGTCCATCATAGATGATTAAAATGGACTAATAAGTGACACGACTGCCTACAGAACAGGGCAGTTAACTCACACACTATACAAGTCACAGAGCCAGTCGAGTGGCTGGGAGAGATTCCTGCCAAGTCACTTCTTTTCCTAAAAGCAGACTCTCCCCTCTCATAGCACACCAACGTCACAGGATTAAGTACACCCCACCACTCAAAACATACGCAGTTACTTGCTATTTCTGCAGGTGTATTAAAAACAAAACCAAACAAACATCTGTACCGAATTACAGCGCAGATTGCTCGGCGTAGGATTGCTATAGCTCTTAACTGCCTGCTAATAAAACGCTCTCCTGCTACAGATACAACCAGTTCTCCACAGCATGGATGCACAGGAGGCCATCACATACAGGTTAGCCTCTCAATTAGTGGCATGCCTGGGTTAAGAGGGCTATAAAGATGCCAACCATGGTCATTATTTTATTTGGAAACAGGGAGAGGGCCGTCAATAGACACACTGATGTGTCATCGTTACAGGCCACCAGCCAGTGACAAACAGCTCTGAAACCAAATGAAAACTCCCTGTGGCATCCAGGTTTTCTAATTAAAATGTACACAATATCTTTAGATTACATAAGGTATTTAAAAGAAGAATTAGTCAACAAGACAGCATTTAATACTGATTGAACAAAGGTATGGATATTGTCTAAGGAGTTCTTCATTTTTCATGAAGATAAGAAGGATTTGGAAACTAACATCACTGGATTGCAGCATCTGCTTTCTCCACAAGCATCATCATTTTCACCCAGAGGGTGGTGACGCACTGGAACAGGCTGCCCAAGGAGGCTGTGGATGCCCCATCCCTGCAGGCATTCAAGGCCAGGCTGGATGTGGCTCTGGGCAGCCTGGTCTGCTGGTTGGTGACCCTGCACACAGCAGGGGGTTGGAACCAGATGGGCATTGTGGTCCTTTTCAACCCAGGCCATTCTGTGATTCTATGAAATGGCTCCTTTTTCAATTTAAAATTAAAAAAAGACAAATACCAAAATACCAGCTGTCCCTGAACAGCATCCACCAATATGTATGGACATTTCCCAATTAGAAAAACAGCTTATTATACTCATCAACATTTACAGCAAATTGAGCAACTTTAACAACACAGTGCCTAGAAAAGCAAAGCACAAACTCTAAGTGACACCTTGGCTACGCTGAGCTAAACAAACTTTGCAGTTTTGATGGAACTTGGATTTTCCTTTCTGCATTTGTACTTGCTAAGGTAACAGAATTAACTGCCCTTCAGCCAAGTCCAACTGAGGCATTTATGTGAACGCATCCTGACTCACCAGACTCGTTCTATTGATGTTTTCTGATCTTACCCATCAACTGCACTGCTTTTAGGAGTAAGAAACAAAGGCACGACTCTGAGAGTGCCAACATTTCAATTCTGCACAATGATAAACCAGGGCCTCTACATGTTCTAGTTGCATACTGTGACACTAAAGCAGCATTATGACTTGAAACAGCTCTGTTAAACAGAAGCACAGATAACTCTTCATTCCACACGACTGTCAGCACTTACTTTTCACACTGTTGGCAGTAACTTACCCAGCAGCACAGACATGGTCAGAATGATTTGATGATACATCTTGTTTTGAAGAGCTGGTCTGAAAATAACAAAGAAAATTAACTGAGAATGATAATTATCATTAGAGTTTCATTACAGCGAACTTCATTTACTTGATTATTCACATATTTATAACAGAAAGCAACAACAAAATCAGAACGTCATTTGAGAATAAAACTCATTAACATTGCTTAGTATATCAATTAACCACCAGTGCAGCTCCTCTTCCACCATTAAAACTAGGTAGTTCTTTACTCCTCCAGGCTGACTATTGCTCACCCACTGGGCTTGGTAGTCTGAAAGGCACTACTGTGAATCTAAGCCCTTGGAAACTCAACTGCAGCCGGAGCCAAGCCATTTCTTCAGCACCAACCAGCTCCTTGTTGGTCTGTGAGATGAGTCAGGCCCATCCACTTCTCTGCCCACTCAGTCAGGTTATCATCAGACTACATTTTCAGCTACATTTTGGTCAATTAAAGAGGAAAGCTCAAAATTTCAAAGGCAGTGCTTCACAACCCCCTACTGCAGAGGAAAATGTGCCTCTCAGTAGTGCTGTTATCAGGCCAGCCTTACCTGTGCATCTTCCATTAGTCTATTTCCTAATAAGTGAGCCATGAAGGCTACAGCCTTCATTAGGTCTGCCATTTCACCAAGATAGAGGTGATTATTCCCAAAAGCCTTCAATAGAACCTATCTTTTTTTTTCCAAGTTTCTGACTGGAAGATAAAAATAGTTTTCAGAACTATTTACTTGGCTTAAGGAGACACTGTTCATATGATTAAGCCTATGGTTTAACTAAAGCCAGTCCATTTTCTCCTCTTGTACAGGTGCAACAAACATTTGTAATTCACAGCTCAACCGCTTCTCAATAGCAAACTGACAGAGATCGCTTCCATACATTGTCCAAGAAAATCAGACATACATATCAAAAGGTTATAAAGTTATCAATATGTCATGGATTTTACTGCATATCTCATTAGAGCTCTCATTTTGAATACAAGCAAAAAATGCCCACCAATGAAAGCTCTAACTCAACAGATTATGGTGCATCAGTTGTCCTCCCTTTGTAAGCACTGAAAGAAAGCAAAGCTGCAGCCCAGATACCTTGGCTCTGCTGCTCCCAGATGCTTAAAGATCCACTGTTTTGTCACTGCTGATAATTCATCATACTATTGCAAAGAAGAATGTAAAGCATGAGTGAAACACCATCTAGAGTTTGCCCTTGATTTAAGAAAGCAATTAGTTAATTGTGTCAATAGCAGCTTGTTTTAATTTCAACCCTGCAACACCTACCAGAGACTGAAAAGAAAGCAACTACAGATGTCCAAAACAACATGCACCTTGGAGAAGGTGCACTGAAGATTACAGCACTGCTACCCCCTATGCCACATAAACAACCAGATAAAGCAATCATAAAGATTCTACTATCAGCACTAATTTAACCATAATATTTGGGCCAGAGACAAAAATGTAGTTTGGATCAGCTTGAGACACTTTTTCTCCTACTGCATTGATCAAAGTTGGTATCACAAACATGTTCTTAAACTCTGGTTTCAACAGTATTCATAACTAAGAACCAGTGCTGCATGGGATCAAAAAGCAATGTAAGCCTTAAGATACTGCACTCTGAAACCACCAACTTGGCTGATGCTGTGCAGCAGTTTTCCAGTTTCATACTCTTCCTCTCCGTGCATATTTGAAGGGAGCATATAAAATAGGAGGGAGTACGACTGTTTATGAGGATGGATAGTGATGGGACAAGAGGGAATGGTTTTAAACTGAGAGAGGGGAGGTTTAGGTTAGATATTAGGAGGAAGTTTTTTACCCAGAGTTTTTTACCACCACCCAGAGGGTGGTGACGCACTGGAACAGGCTGCCCAAGGAGGCTGAGGATGCCCCATCCCTGCAGGCATTCAAGGCCAGGCTGGATGTGGCTCTGGGCAGCCTGGTCTGCTGGTTGGCGACCCTGCACATAGCAGGGGGTTGGAACCAGATGAGCATTGTGGTTCTTTTCAACCCAGGCCATTCTATGGTTCTTTGATTCTATGCTAACTGATGTGCAAAACCTTCAGTAAGGAGAGTTCCTGTCTTGACAACAGCATCCCATTAAATACAAAACAGTAAACATCGACCAGCAAGTAACAAAACCAAGATCATTTGCTACGGGCTGGCTGAGAAACTGCACAACACATTGGCACACCGGCATGGGAAACACCTCCAGCACAGCCTGCTGACCCACCAGCACCTGCTCAGGGAACACACAGGAGTTCGCCCTTTCCCTCCGGAGCTGCCGCTTTTTTCAGTCTCTTGTCCTGATAGCTTCCATTTCTGCATTTCTCCCTTCTAAATCACACGTACACCAAAAAAAAGGACCGCAGCATGAGGTGGGTCTGAACATCGGGCGCTGCGAACGGCAGCAAGAAGAGAGCGGTGCAGCCCGGACACGGCTGCCCGCTGGTTTTTACAAACGTGACTAAAAGCTGCAAGATCAAAGCTTTGAACGGCAGCAGTTTGCCAAGGAACAACTTCAAAACCCAGACAAATTTACGGAAACTCGTTGCCCGCTACCTCACGAGCCGCCCGCTCCCTCCCAGAGGCGCGTTGCCCGCTTCCCGCTCCCCACCCCGACCCGCCCGCAGAGCCCGCGCTAAGCTGAGCCGCCTCCGCCGCTCCGCGACCACCACAGAGCAGTTACACTTACAGCCCCGCTTCGCTCCCGCAGCGCTGGAACTCAGGCCGGACTCGCCGCTCCGCCCGCTGCCCGAGCCTCCCCCGGCGGCCCCCGCCCCGCCCCTCCTCAGGCACTAGGCGGAGAGCCGCGAGCGCTGCTTCGGGGCGGGGGGGGTTCGCTGTATATTTAAACTGAATTTCTCCGGGCTAGCGAGGGGCTGAGGAGAAAGTTTAATCCTGAAGAGAGCGAGGGGGACACGCAGGCAGCTGGGCAGCGCTCCCGGCCCCGCTGACCTACTTAGCGCTGCGGAGCCCGTCCCGCCCTCGGGGTGCCTCAGTGCCACATCCACGGCTCCGAGCACCCCCAGGGACGGTGACCCCCACCCCTGGGCAGCCTCTGCCGGTGCTCTGCCCCTCTTTGGAGGAGAAATTTTCCCAATATCAGATCTGAATACGCACCAAGAGGCTCTAACAGGAGTCCGTGCCAGAAGTCAGTAAAGCTACAGCAAGAAACCGAACCAAAGGAGGCTTGGAAGAAATACAGCAAACAGCAAAAGTAGAGATTAGATCCCGGACTGGAGATAACCTCCTTAAAGCAAACTGCAACAGCAGAGATTACAAACTTGTTAGAACCCCACATTAGATACAGAATCTCCTTCGTTGGCCATAAAGATAGCTATGTTGACTGTAGCATTAGTAGCAGGAAGGATAACAGGAGGGAAAGGAAGCTAAAGGTAATATAGCTGTGGGACAGAGAATGCTCAAAGGGCGTCAGATATGGAAACAGAATTACAAACAATTAGCAGTGAAATTGCAAGTCCCAGGTGCTGCTTTTAAACCCCATTTGTAAAGCAGCAGTACTGCAATAGTTAAGAATGAATCTATAATGCTTCTGTATGAAAGAGGAGATCACGGTAATATCTGATTTCTAAGATGTACAGCAAAAATAGGGGGAGAGTGGTGAGCAGCTGGGGAGTAAATCCCAAGGAGAAGGAATTAGGAACCATCTAAAGCACCGGACAATATTGGCAGAAAACCAGGTGGGCTTAAGCCTGCCACAAAAACATTTATTAAGATCTGAGTCTTGGCCAATAGAAGAAAACTCATTTTTGGAACAACCTCTGATAGGAAAAACAGGACAAAAAAGAAACAGTGTAATTGAGGGTTTAATAAGAAAAGAATGATTATTCAGCTTTGTGCCTCCAAGAAAAAGAAAAGTAGATAAAATAAGCTAGACAGACTATTTTAGTCTCGAATTTCTTTGCTACCAGTGAGACTTCCTTGAGAGCTGAACTCAGAGAGGTGGTTCTGCTGTGCTGTTTGCATCCGTTACCTGCTCGCTGACTTTTTAAGAGTGGAGTAAATCCCATTTGTCCCTTCAGCACTTCACTGTCCACGTGAATAAGGAGCTCTCTGAGAAAAGAGCTGATGGCACATGTAAAACATCACATATCACCTTCTCTGGGCTCCAGCTAAGGCTCGCAGACCTCCCTCCTTCTGACCTGCTCCTGCTGTGCTCTCTTTTCCAAAGAGGCATGCCCAAGGCTGCAGGCAGTACTCCAGCTGACATCTTAGCCATTGCTGCTTGGAGGGAAAGGATCACCTCACTTCTGCACAAGACAATCCTGTTTTAAACATCCCATGCAGAGTTTGCTTTTTTCCCCTCTCAGCCGTGCACCTCTGGTGATTCAGCCTTGGTTTGCCCATCTCCTTCACCCCTCACATCCTTCCTGCAGAACTTCTGTTTGTGCAGTTAATTACTTTAAATATCTTGCAGGTGTCTCTATTGAGTTACAGCCTATTTATTTCAGACCATTTCAGCAATTTGTCACAATCACTTCAAATTCTCATCTTGTTCTTTAAAGTGTTTGCTGTACCTAGAATTTGGTTATCCAAAGATTAATATAAGTGCACTTTTCAACTATTCAGGTACTTACTGGAAATACTAAGGAGTTTTAGATGCCAAGTGTACCCTGAAGAACAACCCTACCTACAGTCCGTCAATCTGTGAGCTGCTGATAAGGGGTCTGTTGGCTTTAAATCCCTTTCCATCTATCTAAATACTTGATAGAAGATCCCCCAGCCCGTAGCAGGGGCTGGACTAGACATAGATGATCTTTCAGAGGTCCCTTCTAGCCCAAACCATTCCATGATTTAATGTTGACCACTCCTCCCTAACTTGCTTAGGATAAAGTCTTTTTCATAAATAAAAGCAAAAATGAAAACAAAGATTAAGCTTATTTTCTCTCAGCCCCCACCTTTCACCTTAGACTTTCTTTTTTGAACTGTTATGAAAACAACAAAGGTCCAGAAGCCTTTTGAAGAGTTACACATTGAACAACAGAACACTGTGAAATACCAAGCTCCAAGTGCTTTTGCAAAGCACATGAGAAAACTTCAGTGACCAACGTGACTGAGAACAAGAAACAAGTAACAGCAGGTAAAGCTTCAGAGAGAACAAAACCACTTATTGTTACATAGCCTTGGAGGTTTATTTATTCATTTAAATAATGAAGGATTTAAACCATCCCCTCCGTTCCACCAGTCACACTGGACTGTCATGCAGCCATTGCATTCAGTGATGGTACCCCGACCTCTCACAACAAGAAAATGAGGGTGATCTCCTGCAGTCTTACATACAGATACCCATTGTAATGCCAGTCTCGCTGAGTCCAGCAACTGAGACTCTTCTAGGTTTGCAGAAAAACCTGCAAGCTTCCTGCTCAAGAGTAAGGAAAAAAACCAACAAGTACAAATAAGAAGTGTTTTCCTGCTCTGCCGAGGCAAACTGCTCCAGCCATCTCCCCCAGCAGTGACAGGATGGTGCCAACACAAATCTAAACATAACCCTTTTCTGAGGGCAGAGTTCTGAATAAAGATGCAGCAACCTGGAGCACACCAAATCCTAGCAACTTCAGGCAAATGGAGCAAGTGTGCTTCTGACAGAGCTAGAAAAAGTGACAGACATTCAGGTTCAGTGCTACCAGGTTGCATTTGTCAGGCTTACGCACAGCTGAGCTCCGTCTGGGTTTATTGCATGGGTTTGGGCATCTTTGTTTCTTTTTCCCCCCCTTCTAATTTATCCTACATATTATTCCTGCCAGGTTAACCAACCTATTTTTGAACAGGTGAAGGAGACTGACTGTGGAACCACTACAGAAAATTAAGTACTGCTGTACTATGTGAAAGCAAATCATGTGTGGATCTGAAGTTGTTCTAAATGATTTAATGACTCCTAGAAGTGAAAAGTCTGGTTTTGTTATTAAGTTAATGCCAAGATGAGTGCAGCCTCCATAAGGGGATGTTATCAATAACTCACTGCTGCTGCAAGGATCTTTTGCATTTAATCTCTCTGCACCTCCTCGCCAGCATCCAATCTCATCAGCCAACCAAAACATCGCTGCTCCATTAAGATCACAAACAGCATTAGACTTCGCTTTTTGAAGAGGTGCAGAACTGCTCTCTGCAACCCCCAGTGCACACTTAAAATTGCAGGAGGCAATGATTCAACTTACTCCGAACAAAAAGTGTTCCCTTCCCTGAAAGGCTCATCCCCACAGCTGTACAGATATTACAGACCTGCCCTTTGATTGATGCTGTAAATTGGCATTAAATGTACTAACAAACTAAGCTTTCAGTTTAAAACAATAATAACGTTGTATTGTAACCAGAAGAAAGGATAGTTGAATAGACTTTAGTGGACACAGCATGATAAAACACAAGCAGATAATTAATGCTTCTCCTTCACTGGAAATTTCTTCTTCAGACCAAAGCAAAAATAACTACATTGATTTAGGAAGGACAATGCGAGAGACACCATCCTACTTCAGAGCAGAATATCTCCTTCCTGTTATGCAGACTGATTGATTCTAGGACAAGAAGGTCCACTGCTGCTTAGAACCTGAGAAACAACTGCAGCCACCTGAGCACCGGTGCTCCCTCCCAGGATGGGATCCTTCACAGTGTGCTGTCTGAACCCAACTGGCAGCGACTGGCCTCGGAGGCGCACAGGAATGAACCCCAGCAGCTAGGAGCAGAGATGCTGGCAGCAAAGCAGCCATCTCAAAGCCCACACTCACTCTCAGACGTTCTATGCCAGCATCAAGAGAAGCTTTTTAACGACTCTGAGTAGTATGAATTGATCTCTTTTTAAAAATATGATCAGTAAAACACGTATCTTTATCTCACATGATGGCAGGATAAGACAGGCTTATCTTTGGACAGCGAACTGCCCCTGTCAGCAGAGAATGTATCTCAGAATCCAGATGCCCACAGGAAACCGAGGAGCAGCATTCTAACTACATGTCTTTGCAGGAAAGAATAAAATTCATCTCCATCTCTGACACGTTGCACAAGAACCTAAAAGGGAATGAATCCTTCTGTGAGAAGCAGATCCAGGTAAGTTACTGACAAATAGTCACTGAGTTCTCTCTTCGGGTTAAACTGAATGTTAATGGGCAACTGCCTCACTCTGCAGAAGTTCCGTTAACTGTAAAACTTCTCAAGTAAAATTCATGCTTTAGATACTCCATGAATTCACTGTTAATGGATGGTCCTCATCCCCAAAAGCATACAAGAAACAACAAAACGATACCAAGAAACAATTGAAAACCTTAAGAAAAAAAATAGGCCAATATTCAACAGAGCTTTGACCTATAACTCTCTAGGCTCTTCACTACCCTTCCCATAGCACAAGTATTCACACCATGGCTGATGGGGCCCAGGGCTGCTGCTGCAGTCTGTAGCGAACCTAGTGGTGTGCTGCTGAACACCTGATGGCAACACACAGAAGCAAAGGGAAGAAATCACTACCATGCTGATGTAAGAATTGCCTTCAGGATGCTGGTGCTCTATGGCATACCGTAGGTGCTCACAAAAATCTGTTCATTCCAATGCTTCATTCCTTCTATAGAGACCTAAATAGATGCAGGTTATGGCATAAACTGCTATTGCCAACTTTTGAGGCAAGAAAATAGTGACAGAGGATGAAGTAATTTGGTGAGTCACATAGACAGAAATTATACAAAACTGGTAAGTGTCTGAGGATAATAAATACTTTGGAAATTATTAATGAGAGGAGTCTTAAAAAGTTTGATTCATACACCACAAATTGCCCACTTTCACATCATGCTTTTCTTCCACACATTAATAATTCAAGCCAACAGACACATCAGGTTTCTAGATTCTTGTTTTCTGGTGCTTTTAAGCTTTTGTGTTACTTCTGTTAACTATCTCCCAGAGGTAAGTCCATCTGAAGCAACGATACAAAGAATACTAAAACTACTTACAGATCACAGCTATTCTTGTGGGAGAAATGCCATCTTCTGGAGGCATCAGTGCACCAATGCCAGCATGGAGGTTATCAAGGAGACAGATCCACGTCTTCAATGTGCTGCATGGTCAGAAGACAAGAGGCAGCAGGTACAAAGTGAAATAAGACAGGGCTCAGAACCGATAGAAATGAAAGCTTTTTGCCTGTGAGGGCCTCAAGCAGTGGGACAGGCTGTCCAGTGTATTCATTCAGCATCACTCCCTGGAGGTTTTCAGGACCAGGATGGAGGAAGGCCTGAGCAACCTGCTGCTTTGAGCAGAGGGCTTCTGTAGAGACTTCCCAAGATCTCTTGCAACCTGAAACACCTAGTGACCCTATCACCCTGTGCTTGTTGCACCTTATCACTGAGAGAAATTAACTTCTACAAGTAAACAATAATATATAATTTCTTTAAAGAAGTCATTAGAAACAAAAGATTTAGATTCCCCCTTACAAATGCATTTCTGTGTCTGTACACATGCAGAGATGCATTTGATATAGTCTTACCCTGAGGAGAGATTTTCCTACAGCACCAACCTTACAGGGTTTACGCTCAGTTTGCAGCCTCCCTCTGCCCTGTCCCAAGCTGTAGCAGCCTTACGCCCTGTTCCTGGCTGCCCTGGCCAGATGTGCCACAGCCAGGTCCTCTAGCTGATGTCCTTGCTCCCCAGGTGATCATCTCATGCTATATTGCAGTCCTCTTCCTCAGCTTCAAGCTAGTTGTTCCCATTTAGGAGCCAGGCAGCTCCTCTCTTCTGGCTCCCAAGCTTTCCAGCTGTCTGCTAGCACTCTGCTTTCAGTTGCCTGGGGGCTCAGCTCCTCCTGGCAGCCATTCCAAATGGCATCTGAGAGGCACATTCGCCTCACATCTCCTTCCCAAATGCCACCCTTCCCAGCAGACTGGAACCCTGCAGGACGTATCCCACATCTTTAAAGCCTGAAGAACACCAACCCCCTGCTCGGAAGGTGTAGCTGGCAGGTGCAGGTGGGGCTGCACCCCAACCTCTACAAGAGCCAGCTGAGCTTGTCAAGTCCCCAAATGCTTCTGGGTATGATCTTTTAGGAACCAAGCTCCATCAAACCAACAACATGGTTTTCCTCCCAGCAGTCAGCCCTCAACACACGAGCACTGTAACCACAAAGCAGTCCCTGTCCAACACAAGATATGTACCTACAGATTGCATAGCAAGGACCCACACTTGCTCGTCTTCCAGACAAACAACTAACATGAGTTTATGCTGGTAAACAAAAGGAAGATTTCAAAATGGAAAAAGCCAGCACAAAGAGCAGAATATATCCTTGATATTCATGAGGCATGGTTCTCAGTTTATGCAAGACGGTAATTACCTCATAATCAAAGCACACCATGCAAATTGCATAGAGCAGCACTGAAGTCTCAGAGGACAGTGAGCTCTGACGTAGGCCTGGCCGGCACCGGGTGAGGAGCAGTGGCTGCAGCAGCTCTGAGAGCGGGGAGAGGAGAGCAGAGCGGCACTGAGTGCAGCCAGCTTCTCAAGGGACTCTGCTGTGCAGCTCCATCAGGAGGGAGGAATATATTATAGTTCATAACATAGCCTTAATTTGTTTTACAGTTGGATAGCTCTAGTTGTGAAGCTTTTGGGGGAGGCAGAAGGGAAAGTCTACAGGAAATTCACCAGGTGGAAACTTTCGCCCTTTTGAGAGGAAAGGCTGCATGTGAGGTCCCAGGTAATTAGTGCTGTCACCATTAGCAAAGCCTGTTTCCTGAGTGCCAAATTGCAATTTGGCTACAAGAAAACGCTCAGTGCATTCAGGGGGAAAATTACAGCAAAAAAAAAAAAAGAAGTTCAGCCAAAAAAGATGTTCTTTCAATCATCAGGCTCTGCAGTTTAACTTACAATCTTACAAGTTCTATGGGTTTGATATGTCAATTTACTGGGCTCTTAAATAAAAACACGAGTTACTATAGTAACATTTACATCATAGGTTGTACTTACACTGCCTCTGAGATACAGAAAACCAATCTGCTGTGTGAACCTTTGTACTTCACTTCTGCAATATTTTAAAGGACAAACCTGTTTTCTAATAAATTGGCTCCTTTTCCCTAATCATTTCACTTCTCAAATTATAAATTAACATGTATTTGATCTAATTTTCTTTTAAATGACTAAGCCCTGTGTGTGGGAACATGAAACCTGGTTCCAGGGGGAGTAAGGAGAACGCACGTAGAAAGAAAGCGCAATATGGGGAAATCAGACACATCTTGCTTTTCTAGTCCTTCTGCTACTCACTTTCCTCTTACAGGAATCACAGTGAAACAATGGATTATTATTTTGGGGGGACTAAAAGCCTTCACCTCTGTAGCTTTTGTTACAGCCTGTCGGAGAGCAAAGCAACACGGCCGTTCTGAGCACTGCTGTCCCTTCCAATATTTTCCCAGCTTACCAGCTGATTTGTTAGCACTTCCAAGTGCTTCTGTATCCCTGCTGTATTTGCACCACCAGTTTGCTTCATTACAAGTTACAGTAAGTAATCATAAGACACAGAAGACGGATAAGCCAGCTTTGTTTTGGAGGATCCCCTTCTATGGGGGAATGCTCCTAAGCTGGCACTGCCTTGATTTACTGCTGGAAGTCCTATTATGCTCTCCAAGAGACCTTATTGTGGCAAGATTAATCCTACTGCATGGTTAAAATCCATTCTAACTCTAGATGAGGAATTTATGTAGTAAGAAAAACAAGGCCCTCCTTGGCAGATGAGGAGGAAATGAACCAAGGACAATGCCAGAATACAGGTGTCTGGAGCTGCACCGCTCCATGGTTCACATCATACGGGCAGGGACAAAGGCAGAGTACAAAGGCACTATCAAGTTACCCTCAAAGCCTCCTCTCATCTCTCCCTGCGGCAGGGAGTATAGAAACAAGCCCTCCACATGTTCCTAGGTGTTCATTTCCCTGCTGAACTCTTTGTCTTCCAACAGTTACCTGGAGGTCAGTTTATGGACCGAGTGGGATTTAGTGCATGTTTCCAAATTACGGCAGCAGAATGAGATCCTTTATCACTTCACTCCTTTGCAAAGATGCGTTTAAAACACTTACTAGGGAAATGTGCTCCCTACAAACGACTCTTTAAAGAAAGCTGTTGTGGAGTGGGAGGGAAAGCACATCAAAAAAAGAAGGAATAAAAATGCAGCATGACAGAGTAAAAGATCCTTGATCCATCAGCCAGGGTTCTTGACTCCAGTACAAACGTTCCCAGATCATGCACTTACCTAATAGGAACCAGCAGCTGGAAAACAGACAGCAGAGGATAACAGAGTGCAGGTAAGCAGTGTTAGCAGCTCTCCAATGGGTCGGTTTGTTTTTTCCTCCCATTTTTCTCCCTGATGTATGAACTCATTCTGACTGCAGTGAGAATGAGAACAAACAGAACCGCGCTGCAGCCAAAACACTGCTTGTCACACAAAGTTAGTCTTTGCTGATGCTACAGTAGGCAAAATCAGAATCTGCTTTTGGTTCAGAAGAGGAGCTTTGTGTGGTCTATTATCACTGTAATCCCTGCCAGGATGAGAGCGCTGCTCAACTACACTGCACTGACAAGAAGGTAAACACCACTACATCTTCATGTGCAGAGGAGAAAGAAATCTGTCTCCAGAAGAGCCTTATAAAACCTGGCACCGATCTGAGTTTAATGTGTCATCTAGCTTCGAATTCACAGAATGTAACTAGTGAGATAGATAAATGGTGAAGAAGAGAAAATAGGGAGATATTCTGCAAAACACCCTGGGGAAAAAAAAAGATAGGCCTTTTAGCAACACAAACATCTCTAGCCCTGGTAAAAGGTTAGCATGTTGTTCACTGTAACATTTGTGCATTGAATGCAACCGTGGTCTAATATAAACTGATGCTACTTTTGTGTTTTTGGCAGTGGAAGAAGGATTGTACTTCAAATGTTTATGCATCGGTGATGAATTTCATGCCAGGAAAAAAACAAACCCCATCTACTTCATGCCCACAATACTTGAAAGTGCCACTGCTCTTTGCTGAAAGCAGGCAAAGCTAGAGAATGGGCACAAGGATCCTCACCCGCCTTATCCCTCATTTCCAAACAGGAAAAATTGTCCTAAATAAGGGGGAAACTTTGAATGTCACACATGCATATAATCCTCCTAACTTTTTCCAGATGCATTATTCTTCTTGAAAAAAGGAAAGCGCCGTATGTCCATCCAGAGTAGCTTAAGAGGCCTTTTTACAGCAGTACAAAAAAGGGAGAGAAGTAGCAAAACCACCAATGTCCTTTGGCACACCTACCTGGCACAGAAATCAGGGCATACCACTAAGAGTACTACCAGACCTTCAGACAGCGAAGATCACCTCCAGATCAAAGCATCTGAAAGGATCTGAGAATCATTTCATTTTTAAGCTCTGTTTATGGTTAAAATTCCTTCTTCAATATTTCTTATAATTTAAGAGCCAATGCTTTCATAAACCACTTATATTTTATTCTTTAAAAAAGCCATAAAACTGCACAGGTAATTCCTCATCAAACCAATTCCTAAGCCATCAAGACATATTTAATTAGCCTAATACCAGTCCATACTGTCCTAATCACTACCTCTGATGTGACACAGGAGTACAAAGGAAGAACGCCTCTGTACTAATTGATATTTAGGCAGAATTCTTTTTAAAACAAAGAGGGAGGAAGAGATTAGCAGGAATGCTGAGTGTTCAGATGGACTGTCACACCGTGCAGTCTCTGAAGCCATTCATTCCTCCAGGTGGAAGCCATCTGCCTTATGCAGCTCGTACAACATTGAGTCAATGCCATGTAAATACAGTGATTAAACCACAAGCTCCCCGGGGGCTCTGTGAACACATTCTACATGACTAGAACAGACTATGCACAGAAAAGACTTAATTGCTGTGTGTTTGGAATGGGTGCATCACTTCTAAGTGTCAAGGCCAAGAGTAAATTGAGCAGATCGCAGCAGTACGTACACCGCGTGCGCTCATGACATATCAGTAACACCCACTGCTGCTCATGGTTAAATACAGATAACATCCTGGCAATAGCTGCAGATCATTTTATGATGCCAAGATGAATATGCTCTTTTTTCAGGGCAGGGGGAACTTGGCTTCAACACAGCAGCCAGCACTACACACCGCGGCAGCCCAATACAGCTGCCTGTTTGTCACACACCGCCTGGTTCATACCTGGCATCTGCAGTGAGTTGAATTCCTGTGTCTCAGAAGCACCATCTCACGTTTGCTGCCCCAGCTCAGCAGTAAGCTTTATTTCACGTGCTTTGTCAAGCCACATGGGGCTTTGTTGGCAGCTGCCCTTTACCAAGTTAACGCAGCCTTAGAATCTTCCACAGGGTGTTCATATTTGGATCCACTTCATAACTCTACAAATGATATGCTTCTTTTTCCTAACGTGTAGAAAATTGTGCCATTTGTCCCAAAGGAGCTGCAACAAAGAAAACTCTGCAAATCAGATTTTATGTAAGTACTGAGCAAAGTCATCACACACTACGTCCAGTTTTCAGCTACTAGCTTTCCAGTGTTGCCCCAAACCACATCTTCAGGCATTTAGTGGGAATTTGGCATCTAACCTTTGGGACCTCTGCCTTAGTCTCCAAAATCTGGCAGTATGTCATCCATGCTAAGATGTGCTGTGGTCAAGACCTATTAGAGAGCACATCTCGCATGCATCCCCAAACCAGATGTACTGGGTGGCTGAGACATTATGTTCAGCATGAAGGCATTTCTGTCTCAGTAACTTCTCAGAGCCAGATCTGACAATTTCAAAGCATCAGGGACTATTCCAACACGAGTAGCCAATAGTTTTGGAAGGAAATCAGAAGCACAGAGTGGAAGAAAAAAAAGAAAAGAAAAAAGGGAATGGGTGGACCCCTTTCCATGCTGATATGTTGACATTCTGCATGATTTGCTTTCTAGGCAAATAATAATGGATGAGAAGGAAGGAGCAGCATGGGAAAATAGCATGGGAAAAAAAACAAGAGTATCAAAACAGTGTGTGGTGGGAAGATAGGGAAAAGAAGGCTAGGGAGGGCCAGATATGGGAAGAGGAGGAACAATAAGCAGATGGATCTCACCAGGGCAGAAATGTGCATAGATAATCCTGGCACAGAGGAGGTGTGAATGAAAAGTATGGGATTCTGATAAGAGGGGAAGGGTAAAGAGGAAGGCAGAGCCACAGCAAAAACAGAGCATGATGTCCTCATGAAGGGGCTGATGCTGCCAGCAGGAGCAGTGCTAAGCCCTCGCACTTCAGGCTGGTGAGAGCTCTTCTGCCAGCAACAGAGGATTTTGTACATTTTGCCCTCCGTAGCAAAACTGGAGCACTAGGAGGCAGGCGCCAAGCCAGCAGGCACTGAATCAGACAGCTGTTTCCTATTGTGAACCCAGGCTGCAGTGCCATGTGGCCTAGGCTCAGAGTACACTGATACATGGAGGCCTTGGGGAGATGATCTGTATGGCATGTTTCATTCCCGTAGGAAACGTTCCCTCGGCCAGCATGATCTCCCTTTGCCAAGTGCTCTTGCTTCTGCATGAGGAGGTATAGACTAAGGCTCTGCTGATGCTGCTGGAGAAGATGAGAGGAATGGGCAGCAGAATCAGCCCTCTTATGCTGGTTTCCAATGGGAAGGATCCACGCAAATACTGGTGAACCTAAAGGTCTGGATCACAAGGAATCAGCATGAGTCCTTCCACACTGAGAGACAGAAACTGTGCTGGGTACAAACCAGGGCTGTCCTTACAAAACCAGGTTAGAGCAAAAGAGGAGATCCAGCCACAGAACACGTTCTGATCTTTCTCTGTCTGAACAGTCACAGTCCTTTGTTTTGCACATTAGATGTTACTCTGTGTCTCCAAACATCAAGATTCTCCCTTACAGATTAGGTACTTTAACCAAAAGATCTCCATTTGAAGCGTGTCAAATGCAAGTCTAGTTTGATTATTCACTTCAGGCAGGTTTTCCCTTCAGAAAGGTCATATTTAATGCAGCATTGTTCCATCGCCCCTTTGACTGTAGGACATGCAAATGGCTGATGTCACAGCACACACGGGTCACCCCAGTTAGCACCAGTTGCCTTTTCCTCCTCTCTGCTCACTTTTCATTTCCACCATTCCACTTTCTTTGTCATTGGGTTAAAGAGATTGAAAATAGGCTACTGAGCACAGCTACTAAAACTAACTTTCAGAGGGTTGGTTTGGGGTAGGAAGTTTTGATGTCTAGAAGCGAACAGAACAGCCTAAATCTAGTCTCCACACTTCATCTCTGAGTGAAAAGAGCAATAACAAATGGCCTGTTTCTGCAATTTAAAAGTTTTCAGAAAGCCAAGGAAATGCTATCAAGTTAATGTGATTTCTGAAAGCGCTGCAGGAAAACACACATTGACTGACCTCATAACAAGTTTACCTACAGACTTCCTCATTACCTGTGCATTACCAAAGAGATTTAGTGCCAAGAATACAATTAGCTTCACTGACTCCTAATATCTCACAGCGTAACACAGCAGAGATGTGCACAATAAAACAGCCACTCGAACGTCAGACAGGCAGATGGACGAACGATGGGCTTGCCCTCGATGGACTTACACAAAGCCTTTTACAAAGAGTCAGAAAGTTCAGGATCTACTTGTAAGTGAGCCACACAAATCAGCTTTATGGTTATTTCTGTCTGTTGGTGTAATTACTCTCTGCTTTCTCCAAAGCCACCTAGAAGCTTCTGCTGTACCAGTTGTACTGGGATAGGACCAATGAAATGCATTGCGATTGAGTGATTATTGGCCTTGTTCAGCAATACTGGTTTTATCTTACATTTATATTTGCTCAGAAAAGTACATTTCTCAAGAGAATGTGCTAATTTCTCTAGAAACAAGAACTCAGTCTCAAGGCTACCTGTGTATCTGTTCTGCTTTGTCTTAGTGAATGTAAAAGTGGCTCTGGATGCCCACTGCATCCCAAGGGACCTCCTGGGGAATTAACTTTGTCCTTCTAACCAAGCCCTCTGGTTCATTTGGTTCATTTGAAACAGGACTGACTAAAATAGATAGCATTCTGCACCTCAACACAAGCCATTATGTGCAACTCTCAGATACCACTCACACAAATTACAGTCACCCAAACTATCTCTGTATTAAAGAAGTAGCCATCTCGGGCCACTTTCCTGCCTTGCTTTCCATCTTGTTAATACCACCCATAATTCAGTGTTTGTTGAGTATTTTTAAGCATGCAACTCACTCTTGGCTCAGCTGTCTTCTTATGACTCCAAAGTTGACAACAGCTCGGTCCCACCAGAGCAGAGAAGCAAGAACTGGCTGTAATTGCTGGCTGTGGGAGTACAACATTCACTCCCTTATTCCAGAGAAACTGGAAATGCCAGCAATCACAGGGAGGGTCGCTTTGGGTTGGTTTTGTTTGTTAATGAAACACATGGAGCAGGGCCCACATGTAGGCCACGGTTAGATGAGGGATCTGGGGTCCTCTGAGCAAGGGGCAGGATGAAGGCTGGAGCCAGGAGCTGGGACCTCCAACCCCAAGGGGCAGGATGAAGGCTGGAGCCAGGACAGGCTCCAGCTCAGCCCTTTTGGAGCTTCTGCCTTCCTTGTAGGGCTGGACCCAGTGGGATAAGGGCCAAACAGACTAATAATCCTCTCCTAAATAGAGAGAGGAACAGACACCTGCCTTGCTTGTTAGGTGTCTGAAGGAGTTTGAGCTGAGTTGAATCTGAATCCTAACTGAGGCTACTTGCTGAATCCTAATTAACTGTACACACTTAGGAGACTCTACCAGAAAGACTGTACGTTTTGAAATGATTGTTTCTAATTAATCTGCCTCGCTATTTTAAAAGCCTTGCAGACTAATGTGTTCTGCTATAGATTTTGATTAAACAGCAAAACATTTGTTAAGAATGCAGTCTTCCTTGAAAAGATAGTATATTCTTTGAATAGAAGAAATAGCATGCTCTGGACTGCCCAAGGTACGTTATTTTGTATAATTTGATTCAAAAGGCAGAAGTCACTTCATGCATGCATGGTACACATTCTACAACTCTTAGTATTTTAAAATTAAGCTAGGAGCAAAGTTCCCCTTCAAAATGTATTCAATGAGAAATCATTTTATTACCATGTGCTTGTCTTAGAGCATCCTAACTCCTCATTGCAAACTTAGCACTTGTACTATTAGAAAAAGCAGGACATCAAAGAAAGGCCAGTTGTGCAGAGTGACACAAGCTGTGTTACTGAAAACAAGGACAAGCTGTGAAATCCTCTCCTGGGATAAAGAGCCCTCTGTTGAAGCACAGGCATACAGATTTCTGTCCCAACATTACCCAGTACCCTGCGCAGTGCAACGAACACTCCAACGAGGTGGACGGTCTCGTTCAGGGAAGGTACCCACGAGCTCCCTCCCAGGTTGCCCTTCAACATTAAGGCTTCAGCATCTAACAGCTTCAGCCCTCTTGGATCCCTGCTTCCCTGCCCCACTGACCCAGATAGCAAATTCCCACCAGCTTCAAAAAGGGAGCACTTGGTCAGCAGCCATAAGTTACAGCTATTGCGGCTTTTGTTTTTATGTTGTGCAAAGGCTGTTCTTTTAGATGGAAAGCTGGTAACAAAGGCCCCTATTATATTGTGAAATACCAGGCTCAGGCAGGAATTAAATGAATAACAAAATCACAAGCCCAATTTAAATAGTCAAAACAAAGGGTAAGCAAAACATATAAATGTCATGATCAATCCTCTTATTTCAAGCACATGCTTTGTAGAGCATGATAAATACCTTTTTAACTGCTCTCCAAATCCTCTAGCAAACAAACATCCAAGCACAGTGTCATTTCTTCACGTTGATCAAGAAAATTAAAGCAACTCTGCCAGCATGCTGGAAAAAGCAGCTCAAAGCAAGCGATAAAAACAAATGCACAGGCATGGGTAGCCTCAGCTGACCTCCTGCCCCGCAGGCGCCAGCATCACCATCGCCTCCAGCTCTGTGTGAGCCTCAGCACTCACTAAGTAGACCCTCATTCTCCACCAGGAGGGCAGCTGTAACCACTTATTTATTATTCTTCATTTTAATAATAGACAACAACATTATGAGCATGTTTCATAGGAAGGCAACCTTCCTAAATACGAAGGCTCTAAAGTGAGATTGCGCCATGTTTGATTATGCACAATTATGTTAATTATAGATAAAATACTGCAATAAACAAAGCCATAGTTGTAGTCTCACTATGAAAATAACACTCCCCATTTCACCTAGGACTTAGGGTGGAGGGAGAGCACGTCTTCCAGGTTCTGGGACAGCAGGAAGAGTGCTGTCCGCACATGCAGACCAGGACTGATCCCCTCGTGGCAGAGGAAGCAGGGAGCAGCCAACCAGAACATTCAAATAGCCATTAGAAAGAAGCAGCACCCACGGTATTGGTCAGCACATAGAACTCATCTAAGGAGAGCAGTGATTTCCAAACACCCCCAGCTGGACTCCTAGCCCTGGGACATACACAGCTGGAACCAGTTTTGGAAAAGAACTCCCAGGAGAGGCACAGCTAAAATAAACCTCACCATAAAGAGCAAAACAACAAGCAAGGGATAAATACGGGACAAATACCAGGCCAATGGAGAAAATGTTTCTCTAGGAGCGTCCAGTTGATCTTTAAAATTCAATCACAGCTCAGCAGTTAATGCTTCCTTCCATATTTTATCATGAGACTCTCCCCTGTTAAGCCCTCAAGTACATAGCAGTCACGTATTTGCAGGGACCACTTAAACAAATCAATTAGTCGTTAGTACCTGGTGTGCATCCAGCCTAATGAAATAGGCTTCTCATCCATTAACATAGAGCAGGAACAATCCCTGCAGAGTAAATGATGCAGCATCTTAAAAGCAGTGTTAACAACTGAGATCAGAGTTAAAGAGATCACTTTAGAGCTTCACATAATTTTACATAGTTCAACAGGCCTGTGTTACCAGGACAGGTTTGGTTAACTCCTGGGTGCTGATGAGCTTAGATTCACTTCATGGAATTAAAGCCTGTTTAAGATTTTAGGAAGTTACCCAAAGTCAGAACTAGTTAGGAAGTTTGCAAGCTTAAAGGACTGAACTAACTGTAAAATCAGTGCAGGATTCTTCTGCATCTCATTTTAATTTCCCATCTAAGTTGACAGGGAACAGCTGTCTGAGCAGCTACAAAAAAGGGTGGGAGAGGTAGGAAACTTGTTAAGCTACATCCTATATCATAGTACTAGCAAATCCAAAAGTAGGTTAAATAAAGCTCTTCAGGAAGCAAGCCCCCTGGTTCAAAATCCAGCGCTGTAAGTTACTCTGTCAGTGGCGAATGAGCTGGGTGAGGTCATCCCAAGCGTTTGTGCTGCAATACAGCACAGTGCCAGCAGCTAACTGATGCAAAGTACAAGTTTGCTTATCTTCCTGAAGGCTTAGATGCCAAAATTACTGCAAACAAAAACATCAGCTACTCAGAATCCAGATGCTACAGCCTCCTTTTCCTGATGGTGGGTGCTTTAACAAATTGGATTACATTAACTGAGCGGGCTCATTTTCCCAGGCAGTGGTAGGATCAAGATCACACACTTAATACGGTCACCCACTGACCTACTGGAGTATTGACCTAGGAAGTAAAGAGCTCTGATGCCCTCTGCATCCCTGCTTCCACCAGTGCTGATGGATGTGTCTAAATCTGGAGGAGGTGAAGTATAAGCTCACAGAATCACCACATACAGGAAGCAAATAACAGTTTTCAGGCTCAGTGATAAGATACTGGCATGTTTGAACGCTGCCTCTACAATACATTCTAATGGAGGCCATCAAACTAATTGGCCCTGTTGCAATTAGATCGTGGCTTCTGAGATTTGTTCAGAATGGCTGGGGGTGGAAGGGACTTCTGGAGGTCATTTGGCCCAATGCCCTGCTTGACCAAGGCTGTTCAGAGCTGGTTGCCCAGGACCACATCCAGTCAGTTTCTAAGTACCTCCAAGATGCGGTGCTCCACAGCCTCTCCTGGCAATCCATTCCACTGTGTTTTAATCTCACTGATGAGCCATCCTGATGACCCAGAAGCCAGGTACCAAAACCTCTGCAGGACCAATGGCCACAAGGCACTTCCTATGCATCTCCAGAAAAAACATGAAGGGGGCCTGGGGGAAGACAGTCCCAAACAGCACCGTGCCCGAGGAGCTGCTTGAAGGCTCTATTTCACCAGTTAGGGAAGAGACATCTGAGCAGCTCATTAGCACCCATGTCTGACAGCCACAGTACCATTGTGAAAGCACTGGAGATGCTGCTTCTGTGCACTTCCTCTTACAGGGGTTTTCTTTTTTGTCAGCTCTTGCAATGTAAGAAAGACAAATACTTGAGCATCGGGTATGTTCAAGCAGTTTTATTAGACAATTCAAGAAGAAAAGCAGGATATGTTTTAATACTTCATCTCAAGAACCTGGCAAACACAGAGAAACAAGAATAGTGTTTACAAAAGTTACAAAAACTGCACTGCATAGTGAATTACAGAAAATGTCATTAATTGGCAAGGCAGATTGATAAAAATGCAACAACAGCTTTTCAGTTGATTATGAAAATGATATTTCCACGTTATATGCTTTCACAAAATCAGCATAGTGTTGAAATTAAGGCACTTTGGATATACAGTATTCCATAAAGGAAACGATTTCAGAGAAACCACAGTAAAGCACTACTGATAGATAGTGACAGCACGCCCAGTACTGGCCATCAGAGCACCAGGTTGGTGTGAATGAATGAAGCTCTCAGTAAAAACAAGCAAACATAAACCCAAGTGCATTGAGAAGGTTTTTTGACCCCATTAAACACTGAACTCATTCAAGCAAATTTGCTTCTAAAGAGGCCAAAGGAGAATTTCATTACTTAAACACCACTAGATATGATTTTAAATGTTAAACAATTTAAAACAAGCATCCATGGTGACAACTGCACGAAGTCCACTTTAACTATTAGTGCACGCAGCTGCTTCAGAAGTCTTCGCTTTCTTCCTTCAGCAGCACAGCCAAAGGCAGCAGCCAAAGGACACACAGTGCAAAGGAATAGCTTTCCAAGGAGCAACGCCTCCTCAACCCTACACCGACATTTCCAGCCCTCCTCTTCACTTTAGATTGTCATATGTTTACTGCCTGCCTCCCAGCTGGATCCCAATCCTTACCTGTCACACACATGCTAGTTACTAATAGATGGAAAACAGATTCTACAGTGACTATTCTTTATATTAAACTGATTTGAGCTTTTTTTCCTTACTCCACCTGTCTCAAAAGCAAAACTTCAGTGGTAACTGAGCAGCTTTACAGACTTCTGTTGCAGCCTTCAGTACACAAATTCTGAGGAGTGAAAACGTTCAAGAACCCAGCGCTGCGAGCACAAAGTGCTTTAACTGGAGTTACATGGAATGTTTAGCAAAGACTTCAGACGTGTGCAGGATCAGGCACTTCAGTTGCATATCATTGTTGTTTTACTTCACCAACTTGAATAAAAAAAGTCATAGTAAAGGGGGAAAAAGTGAAAAAAAAATCAAAGCAGGACCTCTGTGGAATCTGTGTTTACTCTAAATAACTCAGCTAATAATTAGAGCAGTACTTCACAAATCACTCATATATGGCAAATCTCACTTGAAGTCCGACAACCTGCTCACACCCAGCATCTCAACAAGCATGTTCCTGCCACGTCTGCCATGAAGCACCAGCATCCAGAAAACCTGTGCTGTAACATTAACTCTTCTTTGGCAGCAACGACATTGCAGACACTTCAGTATCAGCTGCAACTACTCAGCATTCCTCAACACTGAAGTGGTCACCTTATACACATCTGAAGTTTAAGTTTAAAACATGTAATGAACAGTTTTCCCTCTAAACAAATACTAGAATTATTTGCCAAGATACTCTATATTTGAATGATACTACGTTATCTGGACCACAGAATGACTTCTGCACCCTTTTAGCAGGGCCCTGAGCATGAAAGAGAGGCAGAGTATGAGTGCTCACATAACATTCACTAATTTTTTCACCTTTGCTCTGCACAGCAACCCCCAGGACACCATTCTGCAGCACACTACTACTGAGAGTTTGGACAACAGTGTAAGTACTCCCATACAACCTAGTGGGCATAGGGTGGTGTCTCAGTGAAGCTGCCACATCTTGCAGAGTTGGTTCTGACACCTCCCTGCAGAAGGTCCCTCACAGCCATGCTGGGTCACAGCAGTCACACAAACTAACACAGATTATAAAACATGCATTTGCCCTCTTCAGATTAGCAGAGCTCTCACTAATAAAACATACCCTACACAGGAAATTGGTTTCTTACTTCACAAAATGGGAATCTCTACGTCAGTTTCCCTAGGTAAGAATACAACTAACACGTCTCTTCCTTTGCCTCTCTGTAGATTACTGAAGTGTCTCTAGAGTTAGGGCTTCAGCAAGTCAAAACAGTAATAAAGTTAACTTTTATAAATGAGATTATGAGAATGTTTACTAAGATAATGCCATCATAAAAATATAGTGTTTTCATATAACAATCTTACAGCCAAGAAATAGCAGTTTGAATAAGTATGTTACCAAAGCAGTGAGAATGGAGGAGGTAAGTCCTGCCCAGCAGAACGCTCACTTCCTTGCAATTCAGGCACTTCACACACAGGAATACAGAGCTGTATGCTTTATTGTGACTGTAAGTGTCCTGATAGTCGTTTCTTCCTCTGTGAGCCTTCATGAGAGAAGCAATGTCAACTCTGAGCATTAAAATACTAGATTATTCCCAAAATACATCCAGTCATTACGTTGAAGAGTGACAAAACCAGCATATCTTAGGGAAAAGAAAGAAAGGAGATTCTAAATGAACACCATCCATTTTTAACCAGGGTTTTCTCTTTCATTAGGTAGTAAGAGCTGGCATACACTATGTTTGTTTTTGTTACCAGAAAAAACAGTTACAATTACTCAAGTGGAAAGCAAGTACTCATTCATCCTTAATCAGAGCAGAAAGACAATCAAGGTAAGCAACAAGTAAGCAGGATAAACTTTATACTGATCTATTTTAAATATATGGTTTTTGGAAAAAAGTAGACATGCTGATCAACATCTGATGTATCAGTGAAGCTCTGATGGAGCAGAAGTTAATGCACATACATTGAAAAACGAGTAAAAACAGTTGCTGTTTCTGCAAACTTCTTTGCGGACAGATTTGCAATGGTGATCCCAGCTTTTACTGAACACGTTAAGAGAGCTGTCACAAAGATCTCCCCCCTTTGGCTGACACGTTTTAAAAAAGCATGTGAGGATGTGATAATGTCAAAGTGCATGCATATGCACGCGTTTGTAACAATGTACACACAGACACACATACGGTATACATACGGTGACACATGCTGAAAACATTACCAGCATCAGAGCGAGGTCCTACCACTGCTCCCAGCTAAAGTCATCTCCTCTACCAAACACAAGAAAAAAGCCTAAGATAGTAAGGAAAATGACTGCATTGCCAGCCAGCACCAGGCCACAGGCTCCCCATTTGATCTGAAATGCAAGGAAATGAAACAATCAAAGCAGTTCTTTAACATCCGTCCAGGCCAGTTATTTATATGCATTGATAAACTACATGAAATAGTACAGAAGGGTGCTAAAAGCAAGAAGGACAAACAATAAATACCGCAATTTATAGTACTAATCACTCAATTAGCAACTACTCGTGTAATTAATACAAGACTTCAACAGACAGGCTAATAATTCTGTATGTTAGAGCAAAATGATTACCTTGCCATACAAGTCACTACAACGGACCTAAATCACAGAAGCCCACTGAGATTAGAGCTTTATTTTAAATACTATGTATAAACATAAAAGATTGTCTTTCAAATAAATGCCAGTAATAAGCATAGAAAACAGTACCCGGCCCTAAAGGTAAAACAGCTTTCTGCAGCTATCATCTAACCTTAACCTAATAAACAGTTACTCTTAAGACACAGCTATGAATTCGAGTTCCCTCTTGTGGTCGCTTCTGGTTCTGCCCATTATCAGGTCCACAATAAACTCGATGTCGGGTTAATTGTGCATCACAAATTAAGTTAAAACTAAGCATATGAAGCTTAAGCAAAACAATAAGACCAAAGGGGGGAAAACAAACTAGAACAACAATAAAAAACCCAAAACATCTCATGGGGTAGTTTGGGAGACAGGGCAAAGGAGTTCTTTGCCTTGGAAACAAACATGACAAAATCTCACCACTGAAGAGCAGTTCAGAAAGCAAAGAGAAAAGAAGCTAGCAGAAATCTCCTCAGATTTGAGGGGACAAAGCATGAGCTTGGGAAATGCTTTGAAAACCAGGAGGACAGTTCTGGAAGTTTGGCCTTTTTGCTGTTAACTGATAATAGGCTCCAGCCACCAAGTTTCCAGCATCCTAAATGGAGAAAGCAGACATTCTGAGAAAAAAATAAAGATGGTGCAAGAAGCACCGCACGAGCTGATGGCAGAGAAGGGTGTGAGATGCAGGAGGAGATAATATATCTTGCACTGGGCCACAACAAAACTAGAAGAAAACTTTTTAGTCATGCAAGTCGTTTGTTTAGGTCAAAAAGCAGCATAAGCAAGTTTCCAGCAGTGATTATTTTCATCAGAATCCAGGAACATCACAAGGAAAGTAAAGGGAGGATCATCCGGCTCAGAAAGAAACAACAGCACACTTAAAGGCTACACTCAGTAAGTGCCTCCTCATGAGGAGAGTGAGCAGGCAGAACTCACCGCTTCGACCCGTGCGAGGATGATGGGGAAGCCAAAAGCAGAAACAACGATTCCCGTTGTGAAGAAGTACGCCAGCTCCCTGCAGGCACTGCTGGCTGCATCGCTGTCTTCACTTACTCTTCTGGCAATGAAGTGGGGAATGGGGCAGATGAAGTAAAATATTAAGACAAACATAGGCCAGTAAACGCTGATGGGGGGGAAAAAAAAAAGAAATGTATCAGTTTAGATGAATTTTCTCGTTAGGAAAAGTAATTACAGTAGTCTTACTCTGTGGTTTGAGAAGTGGATTAAGCGATTTAACCCCAAGCTTTCAACAGAAGGGTGCTCCCATGGCCTCACAGAGCAGGGTCCGCCCTCTCACACAACCACATTACATACTTCACATTTGCATCACCTTACAAAGCCTACAGTCATCAGGAAGAGGAGACATAAAGGGCAGGATTGAACCAAAAGTCTTTTCCAAACGAGAGGAATCCCAGCCTGTAAACAAGGCAGCTCTGAAGGCACACCCTGGCACACTCATCTCTGCCAGCACTCCCTGCAGCTTCACCTGCACTGAGCCACAGAATCGTTTGAGTTGGAAGGGACCCTGAAAGGCCATCTGGTCTAAACCCCTCAGGATGAATAGGGTCACCTACAGCTCAAGCTGGGTGCTCCGAGCCTGGCTGCTCAGAGCTTTTGGGAAGCAACAAACATCACAGTGCTGTGCCAGTGGCAAATACAAAGCAGAAAGAATTGTATGAGATTAAGAACGAACTGCTTAGCAAGCAGGCATTTGTCAACTTGAGAAATTGTAGCACTGATTTCAGCCATTTTTATGGAAATATGGGTGCTAGTTGAAAAGGGGTTATTTAACCACAACAAAGCGTCGGGACAACACCTGGAAAGCAGGCACCAAGCCGAGCCCAGCGCCTGGGTTATGAGACCGGCAGCTCCCTTAGCAGGCAGGAGGGAGGCTCGGGACACGCAGCCCGCTCACCCGTAGTACTCCAGGGCGCAGCCCAACATGAGGAACGTCAGCCCGATGGCTCCGCTGAAGGACAGCCCCACGAGAGCTGCAAAGCACAAGGCAGGCGGTGAGGCGCTTACCGGCCGCCACTCCCGCCCAGCCCCAATGAGGGAAAGGGAAATGCGACCAGGCCGCTCTGCCCCCTGGCAGGCAGGGAGCAGCTCAGAGCTGCCGGTAGCGGCTCGGTGGGACCCCCAGCAGCCCCGAGCCGCCGGGGGGAGGCACCGGCAACGCTCGGTACCTTTGATACCCGCCATGTTTCCGGCGGGCCGGGTGGCAGCAGCTCCGCTTCTCAGCGCCCCGAACGACGCCCAGCTGAGGTGGCGGCGCGAGACTTCCGGCCCTTAACCCCACCCCCTGTCGGAGCACGTGATCGGGTGCCTTAAAGGGGCTGCACCGCCACAGAGGTGACTCCCAAACTACTCCACCCTCACCCGGGAAGGGGCGGTGCGCCCTTTAAGGCGGGAGGCGGGAAGCAGCCGCGCCGCGAGCTCCCTTCGCCATGGTTACGGGGCGGTGGGCGCTGCTCCCGTGGGGCCGCGGACGGCTGTGTAACGTTGGTATATAAGCGTGCATTTGTGTGTGCCTCTAAGATGTACGCATCAACGCAGTTTCAAAAAGCCACCTCCAATCAGTCACCCCCACTTTGGAGGCTGCTCCTGAAAAACCCTGTTTTTATCCCCAAACACGGGCCCAGCTGGCTGCATCTCTCTTCTGGAGCAGGCATCGCTCTCCCACGTTTCTGCTAGGCCGCAGCACGGTGCACACACCTTCTTTAGGGCAGTGCTAAGGCTTTGGGACTCCATCACATGAAGGTGAGCTTTGACCCAACAGCCACAGCTTTGAAGCACGATTTTTGCCAAGCCTTTGGGACCCACAGCCCCACAGGAGTTTCCTTCATGCAGCTCCTGCCTCAGCTATTGCCTCTTTCACTCCATAGCCAGTCTGAAAAAGCACCTAGAAAATGTTAGTACCAACTTACATCTACTGCCAACGAATACCACTTTTGAGCCTACAATAAAATAACTTGATAAAAAAAAACAAAAAAACCCAAAATGCAGAAAGAGAAGAGTAACTTTATGTGCTTCACTTGGGTTAAGGGTATTTCACTTAAGCCATAAGGACTGCATCTTTTCCCATTGGAGCTTTTCTCGGAGTTAAACCCCAAACTGTTCTTCCCATCTCCTGCAGGAAGAGGAGTTGGGTTCTCCATTTAGCTTGTTTGCTGCTGAGGAAAATCAAGGCTCTAGAAACAAGGACGTTTGTCTCAAGTGAGTGGTTCCTGGTCACCTGTATGGGTATACCACTCCCACCCAGCCATGTGCCACAGGAACAGAGAAATGTGGGTCACACACAGCAGGCAATCCAGACAAAAAGGAGTCTCCACCCAATGCTAAGGGAAGCATTGTTGTTTATCCAGCATTTACAGAGAAACCACCCTGACCTGTGCTGAAAGCAAGAAGGCAGAGTTCCCCCACCCCTCACAAGCACAAAACATACGTAAGTGTTCATTTCAGCTTTTTAATGTATATACAAATGTTTTAGACCAGTCACAATTTCATTGAGTATGTACTGTATTTACAAAAATTACAATAATTTAGTCAAACAGTAAACCTGAACATTGATAACCTCTGTCACTACCAGATATGACAAGATTTTTTTTTTAAGTTAACTATTTTGATATACATACGTCCTAATACTTTCATGCACCCATAAAAACATTAGGGATGAAGTAATCAAAGTTTAAGTGGGGTAGGGTTTCTTTGGGTAGATAAAGTTTAATGATGGATTTGCATTTTGTGAACGTATTAGTATCCAGAGTTGTTTGCCATGACAAACCTGATACAAAGCTAACATAGTTTCCATTATTAAAAAAAAAATACATTATAGTAATGAGATCCTTTTTATTATATAGGCATAGGTCACAATATCTACAAATGTGAATGAGAAACAATAAACCAACAAATCACAGGAACATGATTCACATTCCAGTTATCTCTTTAAATAAGACAAGCACATACTGGATCAAAACATTAATAAATAACATCCAGTTTGTTACTATTATCTTAAGGTCTTTTATATAAAAGGAGACCTATGTGTTGTTTCACATTTTCAAGTAATGGTAGTAAATAATGGACCAA
The DNA here is from genome assembly GCA_016647715.1 of Pavo muticus. Classification (NCBI taxonomy): domain Eukaryota; kingdom Metazoa; phylum Chordata; class Aves; order Galliformes; family Phasianidae; genus Pavo; species Pavo muticus. The sequence goes on along the minus strand of JACDJE010000100.1, from coordinate 1,684,081 downwards.
TACAACAGAAGGATGACTTTTATACAGAAAGCAATGTACTTTGACACTCTGTCTTTGCAGTAGAAGTTTTGCCACTTGAAAATTTAAGTGCAACAACAAGTGGATTGTCTTTAAAAACCACCAGCTTTAATGACTCGCATCAGATGGCAACCTGTTCCTCAAGCAGCAAATGCAAATGATTTCCTGCATATCTTCTCAATGCATCTGCCTTCCAAAGCTCAAATACAGATACAATTGTTGGTAAACAAACTGCTAGCTTCAGTGATTCTACAAAAGGAGAAAGTCAGATTTGGGGTGAAGAGCATAACTTGTTTTGAACTAGGAAAGATGCTTCAGCATCAAAGATATTTCATTACGATATTATTGCTTTGGTCCTTAATAAACTTTTAAGATAATTAATTTGCACAATTTACCTCAAAAATCAGACCTGGCCCACAGATGTCTGCATGACAGCTTGTACACCGTGGTCTGAAAAGTGAAGTTGCAATGGGTTGCATTTTGCCAGTAGCCTTTGCCAAGTGCTCTGGAGCTGATAAAGGCATAGAGGTGATGCAGGTGGGCTGGAAAAAGTCTTCTGAATCCTCAGGAGGAGAGCTGTTACCTATAGGCTAGGAAGTTTCTAAACATTCGCAGTAGAGTTTTAGCTTATTGGTATTGTCTGTTGTTTGATGGCTTCAAACTACTGATGAGAACTTCATGGGAAATGTAGCACATGCTCATTCTTCCCTTGTACTAACATAGAACCACTCTTCCCCCCAGCTCACTGTTCCCCCAGAACTGCTGTTTATCAAGCCATCAAGGTGCTGTTTAACATCAATTACTTGCTGTTTGCTTTAAAGACACTTACTCCATGATGCTGAGGAATTTTTTCCACACATTTCACTGCTGGACTGTGAGGTGAAGTATAGTATTAATGCATAAAGCAGCAGTAAGCTGCCACACCGATCTACCCAGGCTTCAGCTTTGTCTCTACTCAGGCATACTACGCTATATGAGCAACTAAGCAGCAAATGGTGACTGTTAGAAGTGTGCCTAAACCACATCTGAGCACTTAAATTTAATGAAGTTTGATCCAAACCTAGGAAGAAAATACATCAAAGTCTGGGCTTCACCACCAGTTACAGAACTCAAGTGAAGTGTTGCCATATCACATTTCACACACACAAAAAAAGTAGGAAATTCACCAGCTACACTGTGTCAGAGGCAGAACAATCCCACCTTTCCCCAGATCGTGTTCTCTCTCACCCCACTGGAATCCAAAGGGGAAAAAAAAAGGTACAAGGAGCTGTAGCCCCGTGGCTCTCAGATGACAAGCCAGGTGGCTAGAGTTCCTTCTGAGCTCAGGATTCTTGAAACAAGCATAAGAAAACCTTTCTCTTGTTCTTCATGATAAGTATTAGGCTCTTCGTTTTCTGAAACTTCTGAATTTCCAGCCAGAGTTTGGTTGATCTGTGACATTTGTGACAAGAGACTATACAAGCACTAGCACAGGTCTGTAGTGGAGACTGAGAAAGTACCTAATACAAGGGTTTCTGTCCTTGGTTTTCAAATTCTGACCAGGCATCATTTAGCTCCATAAATATCATCTTTGCATATTGTTCGTATGGCTGCCCGGTAGCCTGGAACAAAAACAGAAACAGGGGTATCACTTCTATCCAGGGAGACTACCAGCAGCAGGCCTCTGTGCAGCTAGATTCTCCATCACATATTGTTCCCTTTCCACAAATGGTTTTCACTTATTCTTTGATGAGAAAAAAAACACAGTTGAGGGTTGCTGACCTTGTTTACAGCTTAACAGTTTCCTGGCTCTTCAGCCTTTCTGCTCCTCAGAGCTGACAGCCCCCCAGTGTGACACAGCAAACAGATGCAGTCCCAAGAAGAGTAAAAGCTTTAACCAAGGTTGGAATTTTTCTACACATTTGTTTGTACCAATACATTGAGCAACAGCATTTAACACTTCATAATTAACCTTTTTTTTGAGAACAGTGACAATTTCTGATCAGTGTGAGCTAGGAAGACCTTACCTTGTCAGGATGAACGACAAGCACTGCCCGTCGGTAGACCTTCTTCACTTGCTCTGGAGTTACAAGATCTGCCATGCTAACAGGTTTCCACTTGGTCTCCCCTGCCCATAGGACAGTATGCATTGTGGACAGCAGGGCTCTTATATTTCTCTCCTTCCCTTCAATCCACTCCAGGATCTGAGGAGAAAAACGTGAACCTCCTTTTATGCTTTACTTTAGATATTCCAGGAGGAAAAGGTTTCTGTATTTGAATAGCAATGACTCTGAGGAACATCTCATATTTCTTTCCAGGCTTCAGAAAGCCTTTGGGAGATATTCGTAAAAGATATTTGTCAGTCTGTACTTTGTCTTGAATTTTTATATCTCCACTTGAAAGCTAAGACAGCCAGAGCCAAAAATACTGCCAAAAATACTGAGTTGGGCCACTCCTAAGAACACTTTGAACAGCCATTACATGGAATAGTCAAAAGATAAATTAAATGATTAACTGTGTGGCTCTTCAGCAAGCTTAATTGCATACCTAAAAATAAGCCTGACTGGAACTGTGCTGTGGAGGCATATCTTTAGAAGCCTTAGCTCTAGACAAGCACAAAAGACTGGTACAGAAGCTTAGCTTCAATATAAATCCTTTTAACCTTTAAATCAGAAGCCTCAACTCTCTCCATGAGCCTTTTTTTTCTGCTTGTAATCTAGCAGCCAAACAAAGCGGTAGGTACCCTGCTTCCCTAGATGATGTCCCCCTTAGCGGTGGCTAACTGCCCACACCTGCAGTTATAATTTGTGGCTTAATATTCCTCACGTAGAGTGGGACAGAATGCATTTCCTTCCCTTCATGACAGATCCGTAGTTTGGCAATTTATTTAGGAGAGATGAGAGAATTCCAAAGTAGATAAGATTAATGAGACAGAGTTTTAGGTCAATTAGCTGTGCCTGCCCATCAGAGCTGGAGTGACCTGGAATCCCAGCGGCCGTGACAGTAACACTGAGCAAACCTCTGCTGTTTTCTGGTTTAGGACAGAAATGTTTCTTTGGAGTTTTAATTGCATCCCAAAGGATGTTCACATCTTCAGGAAAGGTGTGAAAATGCATTATATGAACAAACAGCAGGAAGCTCTCACTTTCTGCCCCAAGACAATCTCATTCTGGGGGCTAAGTCCCTCATTTGGTCAAAGCCTGGGTTTGGTTGAAGGACAGGCAGAGATGTTTGCTGCTCTCTTATCTGGCTTATTTGTATGAAGCTACTTTGGAACACAGGGTGTCACGTTGTTGGTTTTTACTACACTTTTCGAAAACAAACTGTTCTTTTTCCAAGTGGTACCTCTCATTTTGATGACCTAGTGGAATTTTTTCCAGGTGTTCTCCAACACCTGCAGTCTCTGACTTTGTTTTTCTGGTCACACTAACTCATTCCTATCTGGGATGCAAATGGGGAGCACAGCAGTGCATGATGCCATCAAGTTTAGACATCTACTTTATGGAAAACCAGCATGGGAGATACCATGTGGTGCTGGGGACCCAGCAGTGCTGTGGAGGATGTGCACTAGAACAGGAGCACAGCCTTCTGGCACTAGCTGGCCCTTCCATTTGCTCAGATGCCTCTCACATGCAGGAAGGCCAGTGACTTACTGTCCACCTCCGCCTCTCAGGGAGTGTTCAAGAGCATCCAGCATGATGAGAATGAAAGACATGCCTTGATGACAGTAAGAGCATAAACAAGAGTGTTGCTTACTTTCAGTTTTTCGGGGTCCATCTCCTTAGCCATTTCTTCTTTTCTCATCTCAGCTATTGTTTTGGGTCCCTTCTTGTCCTTATGAGCATTAAAACCTTGACCAGATAATAGATCTTCGAAATCTGCAGACACTTTTGGTTTTGAATCTTAAAAAGCAAGAATAAGTTGTTTTCACAATACAGACTTATTTAACACTGCTTCCCTAACCGAGCAACCCCCCACATCACTTGTAGCAGTCTCCCACTGATTATGAGTATGCAGGCTCTCACAGAAGAGGTATAAGCTAATGCTGCTTTTGAATTATTATTATTTTCAAATCCCATTTGTAATCCAGGATTTCCTAGATATTAGCATGCTTCAGAGTCTAGAACAGGAAACTGGTGTTGAACTTTGAACACCATCAGCATAACTTGCTCACCAGACTCCAACCTGCTTCGGTGCATTAAAGCAGTATCACAAAGAGCCATCCTTTTAGACACTGAACTCTGAAATGCTTACCAGCATTAGCTGGTCCTTTTCCACGTTCATTTTGCGCTCCTGGCATTGCTGAGAAACTCACGTTGTAGTTGGGCTTGTTCTGGGGCGAGGCATGGGGCATGCCTGGCTGGGCCTTGGGCTGTGCCTGCTGCCAGCCATAGCCTGCTCCCTGCTGCCAGCTGCTGCCCATGGGCTGCGGAGGGGGCTTCTGTGGTGAGGGGGGGAATCCTCCACCCATGCCCGTCGGCGTGGTTGGTTTACTGGCAAATGAAGGGCCACCTGCAGAGTGAGGGGAAAGGAGTGACAGTGCACATTAACAAACAGAGCAGTGACTCACCTTCTGGCCAGGGAATCTCAACGAAACCTCCCAAGGAGCTGGCTTCTACTTTCAGCTTTGCCACAAACTTACTTTTGCAACATCAAGCAAAGCCCCTCGACTTTCCTGTCTCTGCTCTGCAAGCTGCGTAAAAGCAAGCAACTGCCTCTGGAGTAGCAGTTTGGTGGGATAAAGCAGGAAAAGCAACGTGCAGCTAGTTGGGAGCCACAGCTACATGCTGTAATCTGCTCCAGGGAACCTGCTTTAGGTGGGGTTGGGTTGGGAAATATCCAGAGGATCCTTCTAACTTCTACCACTGTTAATCTGAGCTTCTGTGTTACAGCGGCACCATCAACCATGTTGAAATGGTTCCTCATTACGCTGTGCTGATGTGGTATTATCCCACAGAGCCATATGTTTCAGCACCTTATTACTTTAGAGGATGGTCCTCAGATATAGCTTGTGGTGGGTGGTACTCAGCATTGATGTTTCATTGCTTGAGATGAATATCCACACTCAACTTCGAGCTCTGAAGCATATCACAGAAAGTGGGTCAAGTGCTATTGATTTAGTTATGAACAACAACAATGTGGTTAAGTATCCTGTGGATGCCAAATCGCTTGTTTTTGAACTCCATAGCCGTGCTGCAGAATCCATGCTTTAAAAGCACATCGATGGCTCTGACATGAGTCTTGGCATTCCTTTTATTTTGCTCCTGCAGAGCAGCCAGTGATCCAGCAGAGGGAACTGGGAAACCTAATTCCAGAACCATGCTGGTACTGACGCAAAGGAGAAAACAAACATCAGATAAAACCACAACGGCTTGCGAAGAGCTGAGGGCAGTGACAAAGGGAAGAAAAATCTATTTACCAGTCAGAGGAGCTGACATGCTGGCTTTTAAGGAAAACGTAAGCCATTTGTCAGGACTGCTTTGGGGCTGAGGGTTTGCTGATAGTTCTGAGTCAGAACAAGGAGAAAATGAATGTCTGAGAGCCAAGCAAACAGTCCTTCATAGCCAGGTGCAAATGAAAATGGGTTCAGATCCCACCCTCCAACAGTACTGCAAATTGGAGGCAGATCAGTGAGGAACCACAGGTTTCCTCACAAAGGAGGAAAGCGGGCCAAATCTAGAAGGATGAAACAATTCCTCAAGGACCCCCACAGCTACCAAGAGCCAGAGCCTGTTCCCAGGCACAGCTCCAAGGTCTGCAGCAACCGTTCTGCAGTTGGGCTTAAACACAGCAGCATCCTTAGCCAGAAACAGTTGATGTGGATGAGACGGAGGTTTCACTTTGCAATCCACACAGCCTACAAGGTCCAAACTGTTGCTGGCATGCACAGTTGTTGTTTTTTTGATGGAAGCTCAGTAAAAGCACAGGTCTGTGAAAATTTACAGAGAATCAAGCAGGAGGGAATGCTTGAAAGTGGCACTGGCATGCAGCTAGGCTGACGGAGCCCATAGAGCTCTGTCACGTATCAGGCTGTTCATCCTATCTCTCTGTAAAGGTTGATAAGTATACAGATGTTATGTAGTATACAGAGAAGTTAGGCTGGCAAGATCGCCATGTTGGAAAAGATAATCAGATATAAATGAAAGGTGCTCACCAATGTTGTAGGCTCACAAAAACCCCACAAGGAGCAATCTCCAGAAAGAGATCCTTCCTCAGTGGCAGTCAGCCCTTAAATGGGGTCTAGGAGAGGTGGAGCCTGGCTCCACCCCTTCCAGGCACACAGGTGAATTGCTTTCACCTGTGCTCCCATGGCTGACTCAGTGCTTGCCTCAGGTGGTCAATCAGCGGTTCAGGCCATGATTCATCAGTTCCCATACACTCTCTAAACCAGGGGAAGCTGGTAACTTGTTTTTGCAGGGGATGCAAACCTGCTAAACTTGCTCCAAGAGTCCCCAGGTCAGCAAACGGATCCAGTGTTTGGGGTTTAGGCTGATGCGTGGGAGTGCTATGGAGGGATCCTGTAGGACTGGTGGCAGCCGACTTACTTCCCATACCTAGACCACCTTAAAGATAAGAAGGGGAAAAAAAGAAAAAATAGCTATTTTTATTCTTGTTTTAGTTGAGCGCAGCTCTTACCCAAGGTTTAGTTACATGATGTTACAAGACTGATGTTAAAATTAAATGTATTATTGTCAGGCTCCTAAGCAGTCTCAATTCAGCGTTGGCCCAGACTACTTGCACTCCCACTCACAATTAGGCTCAGCAACAAGAACATTCCCCAGACTGTCTGCAGCGACAGAGTAATTATGATAAATGGATATATTTTAAGAACTGGAAGCCTTCAGGAAGCAAGTTTTGGTAGGACACACAAACCCTCCCAAGAGTAGAAGGAATCATACTGTAATTTAGCGGCATCCTAAGAACATACAGCATTTCTCAGGTCCTTCTCTTGGCTCCTCAATGGGATGAAGCACAAGCACATACACCCACCCCTAGCACCTGTTCCACCTCAGGCCCTGATGTTTTGAGGAAGGAAACAGATCTCAGGGCTCACTAAGGCTTCTTCATTAAGTGTTCTGAGCTCTTACAATACATACCTGGTTTGTTGGGCCAGTCCCAGCCACCTGAAACATCTGGCTGTATGGAAACTGTTGGTGTGCTAGAAGCTAAGCAGAATGGCTATGTATAAATATTTCAGAGTAATACAGCAAAAACAACGTAATCATAGAATCATTCAGGTTGGAAAAGCCCTCCAAGCTCCTCAGTCCCAGCACCCAGCCCCGCCCCTCCATGCCCACTGCCCACATCCCTCAGTGCCACATCCCCACAGCTCTGAACACCCTCAGGGACAGTGACCTTCCCACCCCCTGGGCAGCTGTGCCGGTGCCTCACTGATCTCTAGAGAAGACATTTCTCCTAATAGCCAACCCAAACCTCCCCAGTAAGCCAGCATCTGGAAAGGGTAGGGGGCAAGGAGCAGGACAGATAGCATAGGGCTGTGTCCATCTATCATTTTCTAATTAGAAGTGAACTTCTGCCCCACAAAGGGCATTACCAATTTTTCCATTTATTTCTGATCTCATACTGTACAGACCTAAGTAGGGAAGGACATGGATTTACAGTCTTTGTTTTATGGCAGCTTTGGTCAGAGGCTTTATATACATATTTATAAAAGCTTATCACCACAATAACGTGGGGTTTTGTGTTTCTGAATACATCTCAACCCAAGGAAATGTTCTATATGCAAAGGGCAAGGATGGAAAACACAGATACAGAAAAACAGCCTCCACATAGAGACAGTAAAGAAGTCTTTGCTTTAGCCCGTATCAAACAAAGTCTGTACATCTACCCAGTTCACCCCGCCAGCTTTTCATTAAACACAGCATTAGCAGTCACTTAATACCTCATCATGCAGGGGTATCATTTAAATTCCTTTCATTAGTGCAGCCGGCTCCAAGTGTGACCCACAGATCCTACTCACAGAGGTCATACCCAGCGCCCGAGTCTGGCAAAGCAAGGATGTGAGCAGTGCCAGCAGCAGGCTGGTTCCCTCCTTTGTCACCCTGACATTCCAAGGAGAAATGCCACCCCAGGGATGTGTGTTAGATGGTGAGACACAAAGGAATTAGTATCTGAATGTGTTTTATAGAAGGTTATGATATTGCATTTTGGCACAGGGAGAGAAAGGGACAACTAAGGGACATTTTTTTTAAACAAAGGGAGGGACTAAAAGAGTCAGATTTAACTGAATGTGGCCAGCATTAGTATCAGATCTAAAGAAATCAGATACCTCTAACCAAAATCACCAAAGGATGGGTGTTTTCTTTGGCAGCCATGATATGCTACGCTCTATTTAGCTCAATTAATGGCAGTTTGTTCAAACTAGACCTCATAACCACAGGAATATGCAGGCAGACATTCTTCATGGTCTCTTTCCTCATGTATATGAATAGCTTATTAATTAAGTATACGACTTGAGCAAAACAAGTCTCGTCGTACCACGCTTCAACTGATGAACATGCTTTAAGTCTAGCGACAAAAAGCCCTTTCCTGTTTAGTGGGGTTTGTGTGGTTTAGAGCCATTTTGTGGTAAGCGCAAGCTTGCATTTAACGGCTCCATCAGATGTAAAAGCAGCATTTTGTGTTTGCTCAAATTCACGGGAAGAGCCTCGCTTTCTTACCCATGTGGAAGGGATCGCTGTGCACAGTTGGTGAAGGACTTCTTGTTGCCTGAAGGAAAGGATCACCGGGGACATTTGATGAACCGAGAAAGGAGCCCAGGAGGTCTGGACCAGCTTGCTTAGGGCTGCTCCCAAATGGATCAAAGGCAGATGCTGGAAGACATTTTTGAGAACTCTAAATCACCAGCTTGTGCAGTGACTGTGCCACAAGGCCATGCTGCGGTAGGTGCCACCAATCTCAGCCACAGCACTGCTCAAGCCAGTGCCCTCCTTAGCAAAATGAAAACCAAACCCAGCATTTTTGCACAAGGAAGCTGGCAGGCATTGCAAACACTTTAAATTGTTAGCTGCTAAGAAAAAGTGAGCATACTGTGCTCTTTGCATCACGTACTTGTTGACAACGTCAGCTCTTAAACTGTAACATAAAGGATTAGGCCAAACCAAATGCAGGGAGACCACACAGACATTAGATCGAGCTCCGTGTTCTTATTTTGCCTTTGGCAAAACCTATCACCTATCCCAGAGACCCTCACCTGTTCAGTTACACATGGTATCTACTTGCCCTTCTCCGTTCACTTAATCCTCCAAAAGATCCATCTCCCTAATAATCTATTCAACCATTCCTTCTACCAACCTGATTTCAATCTTTGGAGCAATAAAAAATAGCAATAATTAAAAAAATCTTCTTATATTGCTTATCATGTCTGCTGAATGATCAGAAACAGCAAAGTGTGTCACTGTATTTCACAGCCCAAGACCACCATCCTAGCTCCAAACCCCTATTGTTAAAAAAAGAAATTCAATCTAAACCGCTGCAGGTCTAACCAAGACCCAAGTGGCCAGGTTTTCTTAATTTTTAATTAGCATGTATTCTCCTCATGTACATTATTGGATGCATTGGAAGACGGGTGACTTCCAGTGCCTGTAATGTAAGAAGCCAGCCAAGCATCTGGGTGGGCTCCCCAGAGACTTGAAGAAACAAACTGGCCAATCTGCTTGTGTTGGTGACTCCAACCTCAGAGCAGAGGAACCGGACGGCCTCTCGGGGTCCCTCAGTCCCTCACTCCCTCCATGAAAAGCGTACCCAGAGAGGAAAGCAACACCCCGCAGAGCCAGCATTACCTTCTCCCACCCTTGGGGATGGGGAGGGGGACGCCGAGGCCGCGGAATGCCGAGGAGTGGACTGCACCGATCCGGGCCCCGCCATGTGAAAGACCTCATCGGCAGCGGGCTGGGCGCTCTGCCCCTGGGAGCCCGGCCCGCCAACCCCAAACAGATCGCTCAGCAAGTCCGAGTTAGAGGGGGCAGCCGCCGGCTGCGAGGGAAAGGTTTTGCTCATGGGGCTGCCATCCAGCCCCAGCAGGTCCACGTCCTCAGGCGGAGGCGGTGCCGGCACCTCTTGCTGCTTTTTGCCGTGTTTTGGTGTCCCGTGGGGTTTGTCGCCGCTGGCATTGCTGTGTTGACTGGAAAGGGACAAGAGTTCGTCATCTGACTGTTCGCTTTCCTCATGTACCAGCGCTGCTCGGTCTTCTGAGGTGGGGTGAGAGCTACTTTTGTCAGATTTCTGATCTAAAATAAAATTAGGTAGCCGTTAGTTTCATCGCAGGGCTCCCATAGAAATCAGCTTACATGCAGAACAAGAAGCTATCAAGAACAAAGCCTTTCAGAACGCTACCGTGGTGAAGAGTTAAATTAAAGTCTTTTCTGGGCTGCGTGCTAAGCGGTCAGTGCTATTGATCAGGAACGCAGGGGGAGGCTAATTGGCTCTCCTCAAGCCCAAAGAGCAGTGAGTGCCACCCGCACAGTGCAGAGCTGCACAGGTTTCTGGGTCAGGACCAAGCACTCAGCCTATCTCCATCCATGCCTCAGAGCCTGGGCTCATTACAGATAGTAGTGACACAAATCACCTTCCTGGCATTGCCCACCGGGACCTCCTGTGCCCAGTTCCTGCCTGCGCATCCCCAGTGCGATGTCGCCATGCTATGGACAAGCACCCAGCTCACTCTCAGTGCTATGTTCTCCCAAGTACAACATTAGCAAAAAGCAGCTTCATTCTGTTTCAACGCCAAGGATGCCTAGGGTGAAGGTTTGTACTGGAGCTATGTCAATAATCGGTCACGTACAGCGCGAGAAGGCAATTTCTGAAGAGAATGTTGTAGGAAATTAATTTCCACTCAATTGCAACATAAGGGTGTGACCAGCAACACAGTGATCTAATGCACAAGGCATGCTACAATCAGATCTCTCAGCAGGCCTCCATGCTCCAGGGAGGGGGGAGAGAAAAACAAGTTGTTCATCTCATTCTAAGCAATCTGACTTAAAGGCTACGCTGCGTACCTTGCCAGCTGAGAGATGAGAAGAATGCACTCTGTCCAACATTCCTGATGTTATCCTGGGGTGAATCAGTGGGACCTTTACCTGCAGCACAGAGTGCCAAAATAAACAAATAAATAAAGTAAAACAGAGCCCCACACTCATGTAAGTGTGCAAATCAAGTGAGTAAACCTGTGCAGCTCCCACCTGCCAAAGCAAGAGTGTCCTGATGCTCCTGATGAGAGGAGAAGAGAATGGTTGGATTGATGTCTTTTGTAGTGAAGTTCTCCCATGGAGGAGTTAACTCTGTTTGTCTATCAGTAGATTGTATTTCTATCTCCAGTATAACATGGAAAAGCTGGGGATATTTGTCTGGAGAGTCACAGGCATCCAGTTCAGGCCTAAATGGGGAGAAGCTGGTCAATTCAAAAGGAGCAGATGCTTCTACAAATCTTTATCATCTTTCAATATATATGCGCTCACACTTACTTTCATCCGTGAATATTCTCCTTTAGCCTTTTTAAGGCTTTTATGCTCCAGGTTTGATTAATGCTCAGCTTCAAATACTCACTTGGTGAATTTTAATGTGGTTGTTCCCAGGGCTATAAATCCAGTATGGAATTGAATTTGGAATATTTGTGTGTTGGTCATCTGAAAAGCAGAGCACCATAATGAACAAGTGCTTAAGCTCGTGAAATTCAAATATTTGTTTATATTGCACATGCAGATGGTTAAGTCTACCCTACTACCAGTTACCATACAGAATGATAACTGCCATGTGAGCTAATTCATTCTGTTTGTTTTGTAGAAAGTAGACCTTTCCCTTCTCAAACCCCAGTATTTCCATCTGCCTTTAATTTTGCTGCTGCCCTGACAGGGGAGGGCCTTCACAGCGTTTGGGAACATGCCCTCATTGCCAGGACCTACTTGGCCTATTCTTGCACTTAAATGAAATTGATATCTATTTCCACTGAATACAGCAGAGCAACAGGTTTGTAGGCCAGGAACATAGAAGGCCATTTCATTTGCAGTAGGAACTTCAGTAAAGCACTGCCTATACAGCAAACAGCACCAGTAATGAGCTAAGAAGAGAAAAATTCATCAGTCGCTCTGCAGTTTTTGCCTGTTATCCACAACATTCAAAAAGGCTGCTCTAGAACAAGCAACTCCGACACCATCCAGGAGGGATGGCTCAGTCAGTCATACTCACTGAAGCTAAAGAAAAAATATTCTCCCATTTTCTTAGAGGGCATAGACAGAGGTTTTGGTGGTGTTTTGCCCTGAATCAGTTACTGATGGGTTGGTTTCTATCTTCTGCATCACCTGGAAGGATCCTGCACCCTATCAATATACACTATAAAGACACACAGGAGGCATCAAGGACTTCCCTGGATGCTCTTTGTTTTCACTTGGCACCGCTCAAATTTATGCTAAGTCTGTACTCAGGTAAGGAAGCCTTCTATATCATGAGTGCCATCTGCATTCTTAGACCCAATATTCGGGCCCCTCTTAGTTAGCTATATGGCCTCTATCATGCAAAAGAAGTTAAACAAACTCCTACTTTTGCTTGAAGGCGTCCCCCAATGGTTGACCTCATATGGTAGACAGAAACAACAACATCTCCATGGACAGTGGCTCCCAGTGGAATTAGGACTTTCCCTTCTTGCACACGGTATTCTCTTTGAGGGGACGAGAAGGAAATCCACAGTTAAGCTCCCTTCTACAACGCCATTACCACCCAACCGCAACATCAACATCAAAACTACCATCTCGCTCAGGTTGAGCCAACAGAATCACTCTGCTTAGTGTGAGGTTGAGTTGAAACAGAAACACTTCACAGGGGTAACTAGTGTAGCACCGAACCATCCCAGTGAAAGTACCCAACTGAGGTACCTTCAAACTGACCCTGACAGTTTAATACAATACTAGGCACCAACCTTCATTTAATATCTGCACTCCATGATTTATCAGGCTGTCTGGCAATGACTGCAGCACAGATACTAGACACCTTACAGCAAAGCATCCTAAGGATTGTAGGAGAGCACAGCAACTCACTTCATTCTCTCATACTCTTGAGATGTGGTCAGGATTCTGGTTTCTCCACTGAGGATGTCGCAGAAGGGCCGGCACCCATTTCTTTGCTTGTTGAAACAGGGGACTGGGCTGAGGGTGACTGACTTGATAGTAAGCGGCTTGCAATGAGGAATGACGGGCTTGTCTGCTATTAGATCGCAAATGTATCCTATGTATCTGCAGATAGAGAAAGCCATTGCTGAAACCTTCATCCCAGGTGACCAGTTTTCATTCTATTTTACGTGCACATGCCATATGAAGTACTTAGTGATGGATCATTATTTCTCCACACGTAACACTACATCTTCTGTTTGCTCTGACAGGCAGTTTTGCCTCTGCTTCATGAAAACTATAAACAAGACATTTTTACAGTGTAAATACTATAAGGATGAAGCTGGCACTGGGAGGGGGATTCACCAAGGCCCTGTTAACTACAGACTTGTCAGCTTTCCCGAGCCAGAGCAAAAGCTACTGTAATATTTGTTTTTATTCCTCCATTACTATTACAATGTGGGTGAAATGGAAATGGCCATAAACATCAGTTACGAGCTGCCAAAGCTAAGTAGCTTGGCTAATGCACGAGTAGTGCTGATGCTGCAATAGGAGTCCTGCATTTTAACTCTGTTGCCTCCTGCCGGCACCTTCGGGACTGGGTGGACAGGATGAGGCATGCAGCATATGCATCCTTTAGCTCACATGCATTATTCCTTGAAATTATACAGTAACTCAGGTTGGAAGAGAGTTCTGAAGGTCATCTTGTCCAGCTCTCTGCTCAGCACAGGATCAACTTCAGCATTGCATCCAGCCTCAGAGCTGGATTATGCTGCTCACGGTGATCCCCAGCCAAGGATCTCGGAAGTCAGAGATCCCACAGCTGCTCTGGACAACCTGCCACAGTGTCTGATCGCTACCTTGCCCCCTGTTTCTGGGGAATAAAGCCAAAATGGAATGCATGTCTCAGCCTAGGAGCTGGGGACACATTGCCAAAACACACACACAGCATTTAGCCAATGTACTCTACCTCCTGTGAGACGGCCACAGTACAATTCCAGGTCTCTTTGTGTTCAGCAGCTGCATAGCAGGGCCTGGGTTAGAGAAGAGGTGACAGAAACAGAACATCGCGCTGACCAGAACTGCTGAGGCTGCACGGCCATCCTGGTAGGGAGAGCAGGGCGGGAGAAGAAATGCATAAGTATCAGAGACAGCCTTCTAATTCCACCCAAACACTCCTCACTCTCTTAAGTCACACAAAATAGTTTCTCCATGAAGTCTGGTGATAAGACCGCACCACAGTGAATTTCCAGCCTGAGGCGTCAGTGAGCTGCAGTGGCCTGGTTCAAAGATGACATTCACAAGCAGCCAAAGCTGAGGATGGCTCAGACTTTCTTCCATGCCCAGTATGTTTCGCCTCCAGCTGTCCCACAGGATTTGCCGTGCAGAGGTGACCCAGGCCCAGCATCTACCTGAGGTTAACAGGCTTCTTGCCTTTGCAAGTTTAGCCAACTGCCTCTGAAAGGATCTCTCAGGTTCATATAAACTGAGTGGGCTTCTCCTGACTCCTCAAAAAATGTCCAGAAGGACTCAATGCCCTTCACAGCATTATCCTGACATTCATTGCCCAAAGGTCAGTAAAGGCGTTTGACTCTAGAGCTAAATTTCCAAGACTGGAGTCATCGAGTGCATCTCAGTCTCTGTCCGAACCCAACTCATGTCCTGCAGCCACAGGCTGTGCTGTGTGAGGCAGGAACTGCCAGACCCAGATGTAAGGTCTGCACAGTTTGGGAGCACTCATTTCCTCAGTTCTCTCCAAGTTTACCTTGATGTGGGCTGACAGCCTCCTGGATTTAATTTAGGCTCCAGGAACAGAACAGAACTGTCCTCTTGGGCATTACGGTCATCAGAGATTGTTCGGGGATAAATTACAAGCTAGTCATACAGAATGACACCACCCTCACACATTAGACCTACGTGTTCCCATCTTGAACCATCTTTATTGTGGAGTCAGCAGCCCATGGGCTATGGTGCACAGTGCGAGGCAGAAGGCAACTGGACATCTTCAGCCACATCTGACAAGCAGTCACCACAAGAGACTTTAACAACCTCAGGTTTAGAGTTAAGCAGAACTCCCCTCTATGCATCTGCTTCCCTTTCTATAGGAGTTGGTTTTATCACACTTCTTTTAGAAACTGTTGCCATCCTTGCCCACAGACACGACATTTGCAACATGCTACGTGACTTACGACTCACGGGTCTGAAAATGTGGTTCCTTTCTGCTGTACTTACCATGCAGTGGATGACACACACGTTTTTGGGGTTCTGCTGTAGCCAGTTGTGCATGTTCTTGCAGACAGCATAGAGATTGTGCAGACTGGGCGCCTGTCGTACCGGCCAGCTACATTCAGATACCTACAGGAATTGCACCATGAGCACAGCCAGCTTCATAAGGGTATTAAGCAGTGCATGCTTTTACAAATGCTTCCTGCCAATAAACGTACTTAATTCAGCAACCTAGAGTTATGGACTTCAAACCTACTCCATCACTTCTCATGCGTAATTCTGATCCCTGACTTTCATGAACTGTGAAGGGACAAACAAGAAGGAATTCTCAGTTAAATAGCATGGTACTGATGGATTGCCATTGGCAATACTTTGTTAACAATTACATTCCAAGCCAGATTATCTTGAGTGGCCTTCCATGGCACGCCAGTCTCACAGCTGCACACTGAGCCCAGTAAAAAGCCATCAAACAAGTCGTCCCCAGAAACTACAGCCCTGATTTGTGAAGGATACCGAGCATCTGTTGCTCTCAGTGCAATAGAATTTTGAAGCCCTGTTTGACAAAAATCAGAATGATCAAAGGGAAACTTCTGTCCAAAATAAATAAAGAAATAAATATGGTATCTGTGTAAGCACAGCTAATGATATGAGCCAGAAAAATGAATGACTTCTTAGAGCTGGAAACCCACAAACTCTGAAGCATGCCTTGTTACTATTCATCAATGTACCAGCTCTGAGTCATGACACATCTCAAGAACAGTCCCTGCAGTCTCAAACAGCACATCAAATAGCCTTCTGCAGACATCCCTACCTCATCTGGTTTTAATTGAAATGTCTTTATTGAACATCATTTCTGGCTAGAAGAAATTTAAAGGAGCAAAGTGCATTTAAGACAAAGGATTGCTTTTCTCTCTCAGCTGACATTTGGATTCTGCTTGAAGAGAACCAGGGGGCAGGAAGCAGATTGTCTGCAAGAATTACGAGGTGATCACAAACATTCATTCCATTCTTCAACAGACCCAAAATACCAATGCCATAATGGAGATACAGGTGCCCAACAACTAGTTTGTGTTATCAGGCCAAATTCTCCTCCCAACCCCAAGAACTTCTGCACCACTTCTGGCAGCACGGGATCCGCTTGCATTCAGACACCAAAACACCAAATACACATTGCAAGTGGCTGCTGGAATGAATATGACCAGTGACCTTTCACTGACAGTTCTCTGAGCAGGCCCCACGACATCACTGTCAGGCATCTGGAAAAGCCATTATCGCTTATCAATTAAATAATACACATTTCCCAACAGTCCACAACTATTTATTTACTTTGTCTATAATTACACATCTGCCTGCTGGCTGGCAATTAGGAAATTAAAGGCATGTTATGCAGCATGTCATTTATTTCAAATATAACCTCAGCAACTCTTATGAAAGGCAACCATGCAGGAAGTAACAGGAGCTCTACTGGAGCTCTGGAAATATGCAGCTAGTGCTTGTTTTATTCCAGCAGTGGGGCTGGAACAGCCAGGAACGTGACCCTGCAGGGACTCCGAAGCGTGGCTTTGTTTAATGCTAGATTTGAGTTGTATGTTCTCAAACTGCTCACGTTTTCTCCAGCAGATGTGATCTCTCCTGCTGGGCTGCGGGCAGAGCAGAGCACAACCAGATTAGAGCTCTGACTGCTTGCATTCCCTCTCCTCTGCACTGGGCTGGGCACTCAGGGCTTTGTGCCCCACCTCAGGGCAGAGAATGGCCCCACAGGGCATTTACTGTCATCTCCCTCCTGTGCCATGGCTCAACGTGACCCGCTTTGGTCTTAGAGCACAGAAGTTCCAAAGGAGATAGGAATTAAGAAGCCATTCACTTCAAAGAACAAGTGTCTCTCTCAAAACTTTAGCTCATCCAAAACAGCAGATACTCTGCACATGATTTCACTTCCTTGATGGTCTGTTAGTATCTTGTTCCCCATTAGAGATGAGGTTCAAATTCATATTTACTATTGTTTTGTGTTTCATTTCATCTCATGCATTTTGTTGTGCACATTTCATCTTCCTGAGAGATACTTGGAGTCTGTATTTCCTAGCTCATCACCTGAAAGTAGAATGTTTTATTGAGAGATCCCTCATTTCCTTTGTGTGCGTGAAGGCAATACAAAGCACTTAGGCTTCAAGAGTGACATACGAAGTAGCTGGCAAATCATAGGAAGGGTAGGAGATGAAGTACAAGGGATGGAGGAGTAACAGCCAGGTCGACTAATATACCGACGAGTGTTTGTTTCATGCTGGGCTGTCTAAAGTAGATTTGTCTCCTCCCACTGACACTGTTGCACCAAACGCAAGCAAGACTGAAGATACAGATTACAACCCTTTTTAATTAGCCTTTCTTGTTCATTTACTTCACGACTTCATGTTTGAAGTCATGACTGCTTGCTGATTGCTACTGAGAAATCTGCTTCAAGTGAGTGGCTATCGGTGATCAGAGCAATTGCTGAGCTTAGACTCAGCTACACGAGGCATGGGACTCACCCCAGCAGAGCGCTCAGTCCAGCAGCTGATGCTGCCTTTTTAGGTGGAGTTTATGAAAGACAGAAGACAGAAAATCATCACTCCCTAGTGGGAGAGGGAATAAACAGGAAACTTTCTGAAAGACGAGATCTAATCTTGCATTTCAGCAGTGTTATTTTGTAGAGATATCCTATAAAAGCCACTGATGAACCAGAGCCCTGAACCTTTCCCATATGACATCTTGGTTTTGGAGAAGGAAAGTGGGACAGAGAGTAGAGGTGTATTTTTCAAATGTAATATGCTGTAGAAAAAGCCAAAAATGCACCTTAGATGCAGTTCCCAGCCCCATGCTTGTGTGTGAAGTGCTCCTGCTTGACTAAACACAACTGGAGGATTCTTCAACATGAAAACCAACTACCCTCTTTTATTGATCACTTCTTTCAAAGTACTTTTGTTAGAAACCCTGCAAGGCCATCTTCAAACTGCAGTAAAGCCTTCTTCCCCCCTCAGATGATCTCACGTGGTAACCCGTGGCTGTACTCTGCTCCAGGCACTGTCAATACTTGGCTATTTGTTAGGAGTCTCGTAGCGACCCACTGGGCTCAGAGCACACTGAAGTCCTGCACCCCACATCATACACTTGAGTCTGTGCATTAACAAAGGTGAGCTTCAGAAGGAGTAAGTGCATGAGAAACTAAAGGTGATTTCTTTGCTGCAGCTTCTGAGAGCAGTCTTAGAACCATTTTGTGTGGGAAGGTTCCCTAAAAGGCCATCTGGTCTGAGATCCTTGCAATGAACAGGGACATCCACAACTCCATCGGGTGCTCAGAGCCCCACCTCCTGAGGGACGGGGATCTACCAGTGTAGGAGCCAAGAGCACGCAGGCTCAGCTCAGCGCAATGCTGCTCTCACTGAATCCTAACACATCTCATTAATCCCTGAACTTTCCATCTCTTTAATCCCTGCAGCCCTGGGTATCAGCTAAAACCCAAAAATGACCACAGCAGCTTAAAAACACCTATAATTCCTTTTCCATCTCATTACATTCTGCCACACACAGGAGAGACAGGAGCAGGATCTTTTGCCACCTTTCACAGTTTCTCCCCACTCCTGTTAATCCCTTGGAAGACACTCACCCTGTTGTGAAACTTGGCACTGCGATAGTACTTGGGTGACAAGTTGAAGACCGTGTAGTGGTCAGGGTGTCTGGAATCCAGAAACGTCCTGACATCTTCAATGTGGTTCCTGAATCCCAGCTCAACGCCTTCGGCCGGAAAAGACATCACTACAAATGTAAGAAGAAGCTGAGCTGAGCGTGCATCATTTCATGCTTATGAACCTCTGAACCCTGAGATATTACAAGCTTTATATATCTGGTAAGCAGCACTTACCTATGATTCTCGAGGTAATGTATGAAATATCTAGCTCTCCCTTGGTGTAACTAAAAGGAGACAAAGAAGGAGACAGATGTTACACACACATTTATGGAAGACAGCCCATTACAGGAACAAGAAGAACAGTATTTTCCCACTTTCAACGCAAGGAAGAGAATGATCTTAGAACTGACGACTTGTACTTCATCGTTATGTTTAAGCAGAAGCTATAGATAGCTTAACTTAGACAGTGGCCCAGCCTTCCTTTTAAGTGGACCCCCAGTAAAGTCCCTTTTCCCTTTTGTCATTAATTTTCACTGCCAGTTTTCAGAAGAAATCTCTAGCAATTAAACACTTCATATATCAAAGTCTCTGAGGAGTTGCATCCATTACATGTCTTTAATTTACTGTAGCCCCACATTCCTCAGAGGATGATGGAGCGCAAAGCACAGGGACCATTGCCAGCAGAGCTGACCAAAGCAAAGTCACCTCAGCCCTTTCTTCAGCTCAAGAAGTGGCTTTAGCAAATGGAACAGTTACACCAGTGTGAGGAGACTCATACAACACAAGCCAGCTTTCAGTGACAAACTACTCAAGCAGTGGCTGAGCAGAAGGACCCCACAGGTGTTAATGAAGGAATCAGAGACTGAGTGCCCCAGTGCCTTTTCCAGATTTCTGGATGTTGATCCTCATTCATTATGAAGCTTAGATATTTACTTTGGTTTCCTGCTTCCTTGAGGCCAAATACCCAATTGTGAGACAGAATTACAGAAGGCATTAGTGATTTTCCCCTCCACCTTTGTTAGGTCAGCTGTTGTGCTAGCTAAGATGGCAGCTCAGACTAGCACCCTGCAGCTAGTGACATTACCTGCATTAGCCTGCCTCAGCTGTACCATACCTGGCAACAGATTGCATGACCTTCGAAGACGTATCTTTCAGAGTATCCTTTAGGTTATCCTTCAGATTTCTGAAGAGCCTCCCTGCTCCTCCTTTCACCATATCCAGCAAGCCTCCCCCATAGCTGGACTCCATGTCCGGTGATGAAGCACCTTCAAATACAACAGAACCAAACCCAATGTCACTTGTTTGATATAAATTCACAGAGCCAACAAACCCATTGCTCTACTCAGACTATATGTTTTCTTGCGCACTGTCACATATTGAATAGAGCAAAAGAAGTTTTGCTTATTAAAGTCATGATTGTCCAGAGATTAGAATCACAGAATACCCCAAGCTGGAAGGGACCGGCAGGATTATTGAGTATAATTACAGAGGGCACGTTCTTGCTGGCTAGGCACAGAATCCATCAGCAACTCTCAGCACTGTGCGTAGGTTAATTGGTGCTGGTACAGGATGGACAACCACCTGTTGAGCTCCCTCACTTCTCAACACAACCCAAAGCTCTTCAGCACAGAGCCAAGACCAAACCAACAACCACCTCCACAGGGACAAGAAAGACATTTGTATACGCCGCAGCTCTTCTGTGAAACTCACAGCTTGCAGTTTCACTGGGGCTGGATGACTGAAGGTTGTCTTATCACCACATGCATAGAGGACACCCATGACTATACACAGAGCAGAAACCACGAGAGCAATCTCAAGTCACTTAAGAGACCAGTCTGATTTGTTTGAGTGGTAGATGGCAGACAGGAAAGAAGAAAGTGCAGGAATTAAACTCTCTAGCTGACGAATAGAACCCTTCTGGATATTCCTACATTTGCAGCATTAACATAGGAATCAGCAAACTGACAGGGAGAAAGCAGAGCAGGGCTCATCTCCTTTTCTTTTCAAGCTTTTTCCTCACAGCTTGAAACATCATGAAGTTGCAAAGTCAGTAGGAGACTAACATAGAACAAGAGCCCTTTAAATGATGATTTTGATGGACTGTGACGTGGCATTCCTCCTCACAAGGTTGCATTTTGCAATTATACCAGAATTACTATTCCAATCTCTTAACCAAGACCCGATTCATTGCAGCTTCTCCTATTATACCACGGCTGTGTTAACAGCATATATCATTCTTAGAAAAGTAAAGTATAATAAGTTGAAGGTAGACTTGAGTAAACATGGTTTTGCTTTATTGTAGCACTGAGTTGATGGACACAAACCAGTAAAATCATATTTTCAACTGCTTATTATCTATAAACAAAGCTCTTGGCTACCTAAATTACTAGGACTCAACTGTCTGATCGTAGCAAGCTTTGACTACATTACTTTAATTATACATTTGTTACCTCATTATTATGTCAGATCAGTCAGAAAGTTAACTGCTGCAACAAGCAATCTATGGAAATGTGTGCCATGCTCTCTAGCAGTTTTAATAAGCAAGATTGCATCCACTAAGAGCTACCTTTCACAGAGCACCTGGGAAGTCTGAAAGCATTTGTCCTGCTTCAGAGCCATGGGACAAGATGTAACAAGAACATCCTAGCCATTATTAATTACTCCAGCACACAGAAAATGGGAGATTTGTCAAGGTTAAGGCAGGTTGGTGGCACTGACTGTGTTTCTCGTATGTTTTGCTGGGAGACCTTACAGCTGTAACTCCTTTGGTTCTGCAGAGTGCCTGCTATTGAAGTACCACGCTACAGGAAGATATTCTAGGGGCATTAAGACTATTAAGGAACACGAAAAATGCTACCTCTAAGAAAGTCTCCATCAATTTACTGTGTAGAGTACCAAACCCATTTAAA
Organism: Pavo muticus; assembly: GCA_016647715.1. Classification (NCBI taxonomy): domain Eukaryota; kingdom Metazoa; phylum Chordata; class Aves; order Galliformes; family Phasianidae; genus Pavo; species Pavo muticus. Next base: position 1,662,170 of record JACDJE010000100.1, on the reverse strand, counting down.
TGCCATTCACTCTTTCAAATATGGAGGGAGATATCAATAAATATGGAATACACTGGTAAACAGGGACTCTGTGGGTAAAGTGATGTTACTTTTCCTGCTGTGTACAAAGGGTGCTTAATGCACGGCGATGTGGTTGTGATCCACGTGCACACGGTGTAAACTGGGAATGTTGAAGGCAATATCTTCTCCTCCTTATTGCACTTGTAAAAAGATTGAGAGCACCATGCCCGATTCAGAGCAGAAGATGCCCTCTCACGGCACAGGAACATTTCCTTTCCAAACCAGTTCCAAGTATCTACTTTGAGTACGATTAAAGAATACAAATAAAAAACAAGTAGCTCATTGGCTTCCATGCGGGGAATCGGCGTTTAATCTCTCTTCAAACACTTTGCTGTCACATTTCTGTGTTAGGAGACTCGAGGGAGGAGGAAAGAAGTGATGTTCAGAAGTGATGCTCTCAGTTCTGCAGGTCCGCTTTTAAAAGAAAGGAAGGGAGAAAGATGGGAACTCGGAATGAGGAAAGCAGGGGCAAAGAGATCTGAGGACCAGTGGGTACTGGACACACTGTGTTCTTGGAAACGCTCTAAGAGAGTAACAGAAAGGCTTTGAGAATATGGAAAACCTAGAATCTTTGGGAAATGAGAATTGCACTCTATTTCTAAAAGGAAAAACAGCAATTACTTCCTAGCTTACTATACACACTAGAGTGGAGCTAAATAAGAAATGCAAGCTGTGCTATGTCACCAACACAGGACAAGTCACGCTCAGCTATTGTGGAGCTACCGAGGAAGCTTACAACACAGCAGCACTCAGCACAGCACCCTGTGCAGTGATTTGCTCGGGCATCTTTCAGTCACTGGGTCAGTTAGCAGCTCTGATACGGTCTTTTTTAGGCAGAGGAGCAAAACAAATAGGTTCAAGGTTCCTCCCAATAGGCAGCATTTCCTGCGAAGCACAAAGATGTGCAAAGGAATGACGGGTCCCAGCAGCAGAGCAGAAAGCGTTAATGCATTAGCACACAGATCTGACAGCATATGCAGAAACCCACAAGAACAGCCAAAAAATCTGATTAAAAAGGAAAAAAACCTGCCTGCTCCTGCAGATTTTGCTGAATAGAACATTTCTGTGCTAAGTCCCTCTTGAGAATGGAGACCTTCAGAGCTCCCGTAGACCCTTCTGAAGGACACCAGGAGTTTCACAGGGAGGAGCTGTGGGACAGGGGCACCTGGACAGGCAGAGCCCTGGATTTCAGTGCTGCAAATGAGACAGCAGTCATCCTTGTCTGCCCCCAACCCTTAGCTGGGCCACAAGGACACTTGTTGGGTCCAAAGGGAAGAGCTGGCCATCCCTTGTAGCCCAGACAGATCTGGAGATCAGCACCATTTGGGCAGGACATGACTTAGTGGCAGCTTTTCCTACCTTTCAGCTTGTTAGCACACAGCAGCTCAGTTAACTCCAGCTGTGTTTTAGTTGCTGTCTAGAAGTCTTGTTACGGAGAATTACTTTTGATGCATGAGATGCATCTTGCTCCTTATGCAGCAAGAACTCTCTATTAACCCAGTTACGGGACATTCCCCGGCAGGCTCCAGAGACACGCCTCTGACCTGTATTCATGGCGCAGGTTTCACAGGGATCACTTGCTAACTGCAGCCTTTTCATTTCCCAATGAAGGAATGGTTCACATTGGGCTTTTACTGCAGCACAGCACACCTGAGACGCTGCTGTGCGTAGGTCGGCTCTCTTTGGCTGGTTGGGGATGGTAGCAACCGTCTCTGCATGATGTGCTTTGGGCCAGTGGAGCATTGTGGAAGGGAGACAACTTCCACAGAACCACAGAACCGTAGAATGAGTTGGGCTGGAAGGGCCCTCTCAGTCCCAACCCCAGCCACGGGTAGGGACACCATCCACAGTCCCAAAGCCCCATCCATGGCCTCGGACACCTCCAGGGATGGGGCACCCACACTGCTCTGGGCAGCAGTGCTAGGGCCTTACCACCCTCATAGGGAAGAATTTCCTCCTAATATTCAACTTGAATCTCCCCTTCTCCTCTTTTTTAGTTTTAAACCATTCCCTCCGTGTCCATCTGGCTTCTCCCATTTGGCTGATGAGCTGGAGCTTGGCTTTGTTACAGCTGAAGCTCCTTGCTCTGAGCTAATGCCTCCCCCAGGAAGAGACTGCTTGGAGTTCAGGATAAACCTCCAGCAGCCACCACCAAAGCACCATCCTGCTGCACCTCCCTGCGGAGCTCAAGCACATCACACAGGAGCGTTCTGCCACAGCCCCCTCTCATCAGCAGCCACTGGGTGGGATTCCACACATGTGGACAGATTGCAGGTGAAGGAGCCGCTGCACAGCACCAGCCTCATGCAGTATGGATTGGAGTTGGAGAGCACCGATATTTTATTAAAGCACTTCACATCTCTCCTCGTTCTCCAGCTAATTTCCGAGCGTCAGGAAAAGGATGTGCAGTGCAGGAGAACTTCTCCCATCACAAACAGCCAAAACACCACAGCAGCTGCTGCATCAGGAGAGACTGAATCCCACCAAGAAGACCCTCTGCAATCTGTTTGCCCTCAGCACAACAAAACCAGCAACAGGAGTCTATTAGCCACACTACAGAACTAACCTGCATGCAGACAGACAGCTGACAGACGGCACTGCATTGCTCACTTGCCTGTTATGGAAGCTTTTCCTGCACATCAGCAATGTTTGGTAGGTTTCCGAGCACCAGACCCCCCAGCAACCCACACTGCTAAGAGCCACAGGCTGTGACTTCCAGCCCCGCCGGGAATTGAGCCGACATTTAAGAGGCATTTAAGGCTCTGTCAGTCGGTGCTGATGAAGCAATACTTGGCTTGGAAGCAGGAGGTGAAAGCAAGACGTCTGCAAATGGAGGATCAGGCAGCTAAGTGCTATGTGTCGTAGGTTACTTAGCAAGAGTAAACAAACCCTTTTTTCATGCCAAGGGCAGACAAAATGCAGACATGAAACCACAAGAAAGAAAGCAGGTTCACCTCAGTCTGCCCATGCTATGCAACACGATCTCCAAGGTCACACTCCTTTTGCTCAGGGAGCTACTGCCTGTGCTTCCTTTAGAACCACAGGACCATTCCAGTTGGAAAAGCCCTCCAGGATCCACAACCCAACCCCCCATGCCCACTGCCCACATCCCTCAGTGCCACATCTCCACAGCTCTTGGACACCCCTAGGGACAGTGAGCCCCCAGCCCTGGGCAGCCTGTGCCAGTGCTGACCACTCTTTGAGAGAAGATATGTCTCCCAGTATCCAACCTGACCCTCCCCTGGCACAATCCAAACCAGGGGCCAGGTTTGGTTGTTCCAAACCAAATCACTCCATAATTCCATTATTTCATCTCTCCTTCAAGCCAAAGGAATGGAGCAGCTTTGGGAATATCAGATCCTCTTCTGTGTTCTGCTCCACGGTGCCACAAGAGCCTGAGCCTACACTGAGATGAAGCTTGTAGCTGCCTCATACATGGCCCCCTCCCAGTGTTCTGGAAGCACTGAGCTCTCCCCTCAGGGTTGGGGCACCTGTCTCTCCCCCCAGATGGAGTGGGGCACAGTGGGGAGCCAGAGACGCAGTGCAGGCACCCTGAGCTGTGCAGAAAGGGCCCTTGTAAAGGCTCCCATCTGAGAGAGGCTGAGATGCTGTTGTTGTGGCTTCAGCAACAATGCTTAAATTGTTGTGGCTGTTTTTTTTTTATTTTTAAGGAGCACCCAGCAAAACACGATGCTGTTTTGCTCACGTTCATCCCTCAGCAAAGCCTGCCTAGGGCAGGACGTGTTTAACACCAGCATTAGGGGACAGCAGCCCAGGCTCCATCGGGTTTAGGAGCTCCACCGCTGCCTCGCGCTGCCCCCATCCCCACACTCAGCATGGGGACTGCAATCAATGCACAGACATTACTGGAAGAGTTCACGCTCCCATTTCAAGGGAGAAGCATCAAGTCTCTACCTGAGGATGATATCCGGGCAGGTGGCTCCTCTGCATCTAGTGACAATCAATAGCATTCAGGACTGAGTGCTTCACTTGCCAACTGTGTTTTTGAAGAGCACAGCCCCAGAGCCCTGAGTTACCTTCCTCACTCTTCCCAGCACGTAAGCATTGAAGCACAGACTCTGAAGCATCCCTGCTCTTACACACACCCCAACCACAGAGAGCCAGGGCTGCCCCACATTTACCAAAGGAACTGCGTGGGTTGCCAGGGGGCTAGAAAGGGCTGAGAGAGAGCAGCAGGGCACAGGCACCCAACAGCACCAGGAAGGAGGGCACTGCTGCCTGCACAACCCACTGGAAAGCTCCTCGGAGTCTCAGAGGCCCCACAGACTGATGCTTCTGCTAATATTTGGCTACCAGCCTCTTCCACCCCCTCCTCGCAGCTGCCCCAGATTCCTGCTTGCGTTAGATTCCCTCCCACAGTGAGCACAGGTATCTCAAAACTCAAGTGTTTGTCTGCAAAACCAACAGCAACACTCCCACCACGAGCGTACAAGCACAGCAGCCGAAGCTGGGAGAGGATGGGCTGTGGTACTGAGGCATCTTAATAATTGATTCGAGTGAGGGAAGAGTTGTTTGTGGTGGCTGTTTTTGTTGTTTGTTTCTTCACTTACTGCAGCTTTCCTGCAGTCTTCTGGCACTGCACCCATGTGGACCTTCAGCCCAGAGGTGCCCATGGCCAGGGAGGGGTGATGGGAGGTGTCCCCACAGCAGGGATGGGACGGGGTGGGCCCTGAGGGCCCTTCCAACCCAACCACTCTGTCAGTCTGTGAACCACGAGGCTCCTAAAGGAGATGCTTTGTACAGTTCCAGGTTTGGGCTTCTTTACAAGGGATCGCTGGCATGGGGACATTGCAGTGCATTTCTGCTGACGTTGGGCAAAACATCCACTGGTGCCTCCTTCCCAGGGTTGCAAAGAAAAGCTGCATTCCTCCTCCCACAAGCACTGTGTCCCTCTCTGTGCTCAGTTTGCTGTGCGTGGGCCAGGACAGGGCCATCAGCCACAGCGGTGAAGCTCTCATAGCCCTGGGCTGCCCGGAGCAGGGAGAGAGTCCAGGAGCCCCCTTCTGAGTCCTTCTGGATACAGCTCTGGAGGTAACGGTTTGGAGATTGCCTAAATGTAAACTTCACAAAGATTTTAAGAATTAAGTTATTTCTGCTGTTGCTTGAGAAATTAACTAACGAATGCTGCTCATACTGCTAACAAAGCAATACGTAAGATTACAATGAAGAGAGGGAGCTTTGTTTTGTCTGTTAAAAGAGAAGTAATGCTGTGAGGGGAAAGAATATCCCCTCCTCAGGATTTTTTTTCCCCATCTGTTATATGGTTTCCCTTATTTATGAAAGTTATACTACAGTGACCAAATGCATTTGAGGCTGGAATGCTGAAATTTCAGCACAACTGTGAAATTGCTCTTCAAAGCCAATTGACATTCTCCCTNTGCGTCGGTCGCCGGTGCGATCTCAGTGAGGTGGTAGGAGCAATGCGCAGGGATTGGGGCCGCCAGGGAGGTGGGCAGCAGGTGATACCGCACACACAGCTGCTGCCTGCCCCCAGCCTGGGCTGCCAACACACGCCAATGTACAGAAAGGTGGGAATTGTAATGATTTTAGTGTTCCGAGGCTCAAAGAAACACCTAGCAGCTCTCTGCTTGCAGATCTATGGAGATGCCCACACTGCTTTCCCCTCCATGGACCCACGGTTGAGAAAATAGAGCGATAAATTATGGGGCAGTGTCACATTATGGGGTAGCGTCGCTTTATGGGACAGTGTCACCTACTGGACCCTGGAGTCCAGGGCAGGCCGAGACCCCGGGGCTGCTGGCTGGTAATTGAGAAGAATCAACGGTCAGATCTGCAGCGATGAGCGGGGGCACCTCCAGCTTTTAATTCCCTCTGCCCAAACCCACGTGACGGATTACCGGGGGCACCGGAGCGAGCTGTGTGTGTAGCAGTGCCTCATGCCCTGCCTTGCTTCTGCTGGGGGAAGTTAAATAGGAGAAGCAGAACCGCTCCATGCACAGTAAGGACAGGAGAGGAACAGCCGGCTTCACCCACAGCGCCCCAGAGCTGCCTGGGTTAGCTCTGTTAATTTTGGATTGTATCAAATGAAGATTGGGTATTAGGGGATATCTCCTCTCCAAAGAGCGCTCAGCACTGCACAGCTGCCCAGGGCTGGGGGGTCACCATCCCTGGGGGTGTTCCAGAGCTGTGGGGATGTGGCACTGAGGGACGTGGGCAGTGGGCATGGTGGGGTGGGCTGGGGGAGCACAGAGGGCTTTTCCAGTCTGAATGGCTCTATGAAAGGAGCTGGCTGCAAGACAGGACTCAAACAGCAGCACCACATTCAAACCAAAAGCCACATGGGGGAGATTTCCTCCAGTCTGAGTGCGGGTACTGCAGCTCCTCTCCTTCCCTCCCATCCTCCTCGTGCCCACCAGTGCCAGTCTCCCACAGACAAACCCTGGGTCACACAGGACCCGTTACTGCCTTGGTGTGGGGGAAGGCTCAGTGGCCACGGGGCAAAACTCACAAACAGACACCACCAAGCTGGAGATAAGCAGGAGAAAAAATTTATTTACATNCTTGCTTTGAAAGCAATAACCAGAACTTGAAATATTGCTGACACTTGGCTTAAACTCTCCTCTCCCCCACTGCAGGGCAGTGGGCATCTGGCACAGCCTTACCTCATTGCATGTTTTTCTTTATGTAACTCCAGCAATTCTACATTGTGCTGCAAACAAGGTACATCTGTGACCCAGAATTTTCTCAGAAAAAAAATAACCAGGCAGATTTACAAACAAACAAACCAAGATGAGTTAACCTGACATAAGTGGTTCACAGTAGCAGCTTGAGTTTGAGTTTGCTGCCCTCTCCTTACTGGGCTGTTAATACATTGCTGCCTATGTGTAGGTAGCGATTCTCTCCAATAGGAAAGTGCTCCCTTCCCTCACATTGCCCATTTGCAGCACCTTAGTCAAGAAAAAATAAAGCGACTTTCAAAAGTGTGAGCAAAAAGAAAAACAGAAAGACACAGGGAAACAGCCACTTCGAATAATTCATCAACATCCCCCAAGGTTTATTGAGTCGTGGCTAATGATGCTACCAGATAACCCAGGTGTTTTTATCATGTGTGCCTGGTGAGGCTGGCAGGTGCCGTAGGAATGTGCCGTGCTAGGGAGGGCTGCACCTGGCTAAAGGCTGGGGAGGGAAGAGCTCCCTCCCCACTGCTGACCTCCCAAGGTCACTTGGTAGCCCAGCCCCCAACCCTGTGCTGCCAGCTGTGCTGCAGCTCTCCTAGGCAAAAGTCAGTGTTAGCAGCTGTAATGGAGCACCAAATATCTGGAGGTGCAACTTCGTTTTCTTCCAGCTAACGAGATGAACAGTTAAGGTGAAACATTAAACTCTTAATTCCCCATGAACACGTCGCAGTGTTGTAAGAACTACGACTAGAGCTTGAAAATTAATTTACCATCCAGGGCAATACCTCTAAAACTCAATGAGCTGAACGTTTGTTCAAAGGCATTCCACTGTGAACCATGAACCCTCTCAGCACAGAGTGTTTCTGCAGGAGGCCCAGAGCCAGGTGTGACCGCGCAGATGAGGGCACGCAGTACCAGCAGGGCTGTGCTGGGGCTGCTCTCGTGGGCTGAAAAATGCATGTATTGTTAAGGAAAGCAAGGCTTGCTCAAGCAGCTTAACTCCTCATTCCTCACGTGGTCAGGCCTGGGAGCAACAGTCGCTCTACTCCAGAAAGAAAAATCGAGCAGAACTTGTTTCTTAAATTCAAGTCTGGAAGTTTCCTTTAATCTCACCTCGAAGAAAGACCACACTATCACTGACTGTAAATAAACATACAGAGCTCGGATTTTGTACTTCCACATCCAAAAAGCCCCTCAGCCCCAGGGACAGGACTTCCCTCTTCCCCTTCACTCTCACCCCACTCCTTGCAATGGGACCCTGGCCCATCACTATGTGCTCCAGACAATTAACATTCTGTCTTTCCCTGTCTTCAAAGGGCTCAAATCCCAGTCAAACCGCCTCAATTCACAGAGCCCCTGATTTAGGTTCCCTTCAACAGCTCTTAATGAGTATTCTACAAAATGGGCTTTCTGGAGAACAAGAGAAGGAAAAAAAAGAAAAGAAAAAAATACAGCAGCACTCCTTTAATTTTCTTTACCTTCCCTTCACCTTCATGTGAAGGTACTTGCAGCCACACTCCGGAGAACCCTTCAGCACCAAATCCTGTGCCCTATGGAGAGCTGGAGCAAAAACAGCTGGTTTGCTACTGATCTACCAGGACTACCTATGGCAGCATCACATTGACCCACAGAAGCCCTGCATCCTGAACCAAACCCCAAAACAACCCTCCCCCAGGCTCCACGCTGCCTGCTCACACCAGCCCAGCCCCAACAGACAGCAAAGAACCTGCTCCATGGGCATCAGCTTTGACCTGAGCTCCTACTGCACTCTTTCAGCAGGAGAGCATCGCTGCATCTTTCTGTCCTGGACACAGGACACCTTTTCCTCCTGGACACAGCCCATAGGAAACTTACTCTAAGTCACTGTACTTAGGGGAAGAGCTGCCTCACCAGCCCTTCCCCAGAGAGGGCTCCAATGCACTCAAGCCCTCTCCAGCTGCCAGCGTCTTAAATAAGAGCATCTCATTTAACTCTAGTTAAGCACATCTGATTGAACTGATTAAAGCCAGCAAGCCCCTGTCTGGGTTAGCTCTGCCTCGCTTCTCATCAGCAAGCAACACTGATGAACTGGGAGAAATAATTACACCTCAGAGAAGAGCTGTAGGTCATTACGAGGCTGTATGATTGAGACTTTGTTGCTTCTTGGCCTAAGAACTACAATGCCTCATCCTACCTCCCCACTGATGTGACAATTATCAGATCGTTTTTAACCTCTGCAAGAGGCAGCAAGTGAATGTTCTTGCATACAGCCAAAGGGTTTACTTTGCTGCTCATCTTCCCTGGGGCCAACAGATGCAACAGTTCTTCTGAACACTCATTTTCCCTGAAAGCAGCCTGTCCCCAGCAGGGCTGACCTGCACGGGTCAGCTGGGCCCTCCCGTGACCCTGTGCCTTATCTGCAGCACCAGGCTCAGTCTTTGGGTTCCAGCCCAAGTGGCATCAGGATATAAATGACCGGTGCAGGGAGAAGGACACCCCTCGCCCTCACCTCTGGGCCTTCCTTCATCACTTGGGCAGTGCCATGGGCTGCCCAGGAGCATTGCTTCCCCTGCACTGCTCCAGGAATAGGCAAGTGACAGCAAAACGGGTGCAGGCTTTTGGTCCAGAGCCAGAAAGAGGACTTCAGAGCAGTGTCAGGACTGTGCTGAGGATAATAAGCAATAAGCAGTGTCTGGGCTGGAGTCAAGGACAGCCATGTGGTTCCATCTCCTGTCCATGCCTAGACGTGCTGGAGAAATACAGACTGCTCAGTAGCACAGCAGGTCACCGCTGTGCTATGTACCTTGCCACAGGACTGGGATCTTTAGGGAGCTGGGTAGAGAGGGTTGTGAGAGGATTCAACCCTTTGTGAGCCCCGTCTGCTATTTTGGAACCTCTGACCTGGTGATTCCTGCCTTGTTTGTCTCTGATGAAAAGCACACGTGGCCCTGAGAAAGCCTCAGACTTGTTTGTGTTAGACATGGCTTTATCACCGGGACCTTTGATTTCCTGCAGCCGAGGGCACCGTGAGCCCCTGCAGCAGCCAGGCCTGGCCAGAATGCTCAGATCCCAGATGGAATACAAAAGCATTTGTCAATCAGTGGCCATAAGCTCATTTCAGAGGTGTTTGTGGTCCCTTCTGGAGCACCTAGAGAGGAAACACCAGTTGCCCTGAATGCTGATGGCAATAAAAGTGCTCACATAAAGTCATGAGTTCTGATCATAGCAGCAGAACTGGAGTACAATCACCCCAAGAGCACACGGGGAGTTTGGGATGGACGGCCTCACTGGTGTGCCCCCAGAACCTCAGTGAGCAGCTTCCGTGGCAGCCAGGCCAACCAAAGCAACTGGGGCAGAGGGAGGAAGGAAAAAGAGCAGCTTGGGAGTTGTTACTAAGGAAAAGCTGAACCTCACCAGGAGGTTCAAAAATGCAGAAGATGGAAAGACAGCAACCTGTGGTTTTTGCATTCTCCTGCCGCTCATTGCTTCGGAACAGACACTTGGCCATGGGCTATATCCAGCACACACAGCTCAGCCCTTCACATTCCCTCCTTGCCTTCCTCCTCTTTATCTACACAGCTTATTGTTATTTTGTTTTCCAGTGCCTTGCAGTGGGACTGCCGTTATCTCCCCAGCCGATTCTGCCCTCTGTGATGGTACACGGAAGGGACTGCTGCATCTGTGGGGTTTTGTGTTGTGCCCTTCCACCCTGATACAGTGCACAGCCCACATCCTGTACTCAGGGACTGTCTGCATGGAGGCATCGAGCAGGGATTTGGGTAAAAATCAGGTATTTTGGTGCCTAACTGCTGACAATTCATTGCTCCCCTTTCATTGCTTATTCCCATCCTCATGCATGTTACAAATCGCCCAATGCCACGAAAATCTGGGCTTTAGGAGCTTGTGTGCAAGCCTGCAGAATGTGCTGTGTGTGATCTCGAGGGGAAGGAGAGGGATGAGTGCAGAGACACACTGACACCTCCATGGCAGCGGTGCTGCACCCATTGCCCAACAGCCCTAGAAGAATCCTGCTCTGTGCAAAACCCAGTGCTTGCAACGGCATCATGCTGCATGTCTGTTCAGAAGGGAACCGTCTGCATTTGAAAAAGGCCAGTGGTAAATCAAAGGGAGAAATTGGTAGAAGCACCGAATCGTTAAGGTTGGAAAAGACATCCCCAAGTGGGAAATGAGGGCTCCTCAGAGACACAGCCGTGCTGCGGGAGCTGCTGCGTCTGCCCCCACCACAGGTCAGGCCGGGTTTTGCTTCCATCAGGAAATAAAAACGCTGCAGAAATAGAGATTAAGATGAAAAGCTTGAGCCCTGCTGGAAGAGAGAGGGCTGACCGCGCCTGGCTGCTTCTCCCAAAGCTGCTGGGGTAGGCAGGGGATGTGCATCCCCACCGCAGGCCCTGCCTCCCCGTGCCCCTCTGCAAGTCTGTTAGCACATCCTATTGCCTTGGATCAGTTTCCCAGCTGGATGCAGACCCAAGTGGGCACTGCTTCCCGTCCTTCCTACTTTAGTTTCCTGAAAAGAAGGCAAAAATCTGTATATTGTCTACCTATCAGCACAGGGTTCCATCCACTATCGTAAGGTGAACTGCCTTAAGGGTTCCTAGATCAGTATTCGTATTTTAATATAAGAAATCCAAAGAGATATTTATAGCCCTCCCCAGGGCCGCTCCATCCGCCGCTGGGAAGCGCCCGTAATCCCATTTGCGGCGTTCGGGAGCCGCAGCGTCACGGNTCATAGGGAAGAATTTCCTCCTAATATACAACTTGAATCCCCCCTTCTCCTCTTTTTTAGTTTTAAACCATTCCCTCCGTGTCCATCTGGCTTCTCCCATTTGGCTGATGAGCTGGAGCTTGGCTTTGTTACAGCTGAAGCTCCTTGCTCTGAGCTAATGCCTCCCCCAGGAAGAGACTGCTTGGAGTTCAGGATAAACCTCCAGCAGCCACCACCAAAGCACCATCCTGCTGCACCTCCCTGCGGAGCTCAAGCACATCACACAGGAGCGTTCTGCCACAGCCCCCTCTCATCAGCAGCCACTGGGTGGGATTCCACACATGTGGACAGATTGCAGGTGAAGGAGCCGCTGCACAGCACCAGCCTCATGCAGTATGGATTGGAGTTGGAGAGCACCGATATTTTATTAAAGCACTTCACATCTCTCCTCGTTCTCCAGCTAATTTCCGAGCGTCAGGAAAAGGATGTGCAGTGCAGGAGAACTTCTCCCATCACAAACAGCCAAAACACCACAGCAGCTGCTGCATCAGGAGAGACTGAATCCCACCAAGAAGACCCTCTGCAATCTGTTTGCCCTCAGCACAACAAAACCAGCAACAGGAGTCTATTAGCCACACTACAGAACTAACCTGCATGCAGACAGACAGCTGACAGACGGCACTGCATTGCTCACTTGCCTGTTATGGAAGCTTTTCCTGCACATCAGCAATGTTTGGTAGGTTTCCGAGCACCAGACCCCCCAGCAACCCACACTGCTAAGAGCCACAGGCTGTGACTTCCAGCCCCGCCGGGAATTGAGCCGACATTTAAGAGGCATTTAAGGCTCTGTCAGTCGGTGCTGATGAAGCAATACTTGGCTTGGAAGCAGGAGGTGAAAGCAAGACGTCTGCAAATGGAGGATCAGGCAGCTAAGTGCTATGTGTCGTAGGTTACTTAGCAAGAGTAAACAAACCCTTTTTTCATGCCAAGGGCAGACAAAATGCAGACATGAAACCACAAGAAAGAAAGCAGGTTCACCTCAGTCTGCCCATGCTATGCAACACGATCTCCAAGGTCACACTCCTTTTGCTCAGGGAGCTACTGCCTGTGCTTCCTTTAGAACCACAGGACCATTCCAGTTGGAAAAGCCCTCCAGGATCCACAACCCAACCCCCCATGCCCACTGCCCACATCCCTCAGTGCCACATCCCCACAGCTCTTGGACACCCCTAGGGACAGTGAGCCCCCAGCCCTGGGCAGCCTGTGCCAGTGCTGACCACTCTTTGAGAGAAGATATGTCTCCCAGTATCCAACCTGACCCTCCCCTGGCACAATCCAAACCAGGGGCCAGGTTTGGTTGTTCCAAACCAAATCACTCCATAATTCCATTATTTCATCTCTCCTTCAAGCCAAAGGAATGGAGCAGCTTTGGGAATATCAGATCCTCTTCTGTGTTCTGCTCCACGGTGCCACAAGAGCCTGAGCCTACACTGAGATGAAGCTTGTAGCTGCCTCATACATGGCCCCCTCCCAGTGTTCTGGAAGCACTGAGCTCTCCCCTCAGGGTTGGGGCACCTGTCTCTCCCCCCAGATGGAGTGGGGCACAGTGGGGAGCCAGAGACGCAGTGCAGGCACCCTGAGCTGAGCAGAAAGGGCCCTTGTAAAGGCTCCCATCTGAGAGAGGCTGAGATGCTGTTGTTGTGGCTTCAGCAACAATGCTTAAATTGTTGTGGCTGTTTTTTTTTTATTTTTAAGGAGCACCCAGCAAAACACGATGCTGTTTTGCTCACGTTCATCCCTCAGCAAAGCCTGCCTAGGGCAGGACGTGTTTAACACCAGCATTAGGGGACAGCAGCCCAGGCTCCATCGGGTTTAGGAGCTCCACCGCTGCCTCGCGCTGCCCCCATCCCCACACTCAGCATGGGGACTGCAATCAATGCACAGACATTACTGGAAGAGTTCACGCTCCCATTTCAAGGGAGAAGCATCAAGTCTCTACCTGAGGATGATATCCGGGCAGGTGGCTCCTCTGCATCTAGTGACAATCAATAGCATTCAGGACTGAGTGCTTCACTTGCCAACTGTGTTTTTGAAGAGCACAGCCCCAGAGCCCTGAGTTACCTTCCTCACTCTTCCCAGCACGTAAGCATTGAAGCACAGACTCTGAAGCATCCCTGCTCTTACACACACCCCAACCACAGAGAGCCAGGGCTGCCCCACATTTACCAAAGGAACTGCGTGGGTTGCCAGGGGGCTAGAAAGGGCTGAGAGAGAGCAGCAGGGCACAGGCACCCAACAGCACCAGGAAGGAGGGCACTGCTGCCTGCACAACCCACTGGAAAGCTCCTCGGAGTCTCAGAGGCCCCACAGACTGATGCTTCTGCTAATATTTGGCTACCAGCCTCTTCCACCCCCTCCTCGCAGCTGCCCCAGATTCCTGCTTGCGTTAGATTCCCTCCCACAGTGAGCACAGGTATCTCAAAACTCAAGTGTTTGTCTGCAAAACCAACAGCAACACTCCCACCACGAGCGTACAAGCACAGCAGCCGAAGCTGGGAGAGGATGGGCTGTGGAACTGAGGCATCTTAATAATTGATTCGAGTGAGGGAAGAGTTGTTTGTGGTGGCTGTTTTTGTTGTTTGTTTCTTCACTTACTGCAGCTTTCCTGCAGTCCTCTGGCACTGCACCCATGTGGACCTTCAGCCCAGAGGTGCCCATGGCCAGGGAGGGGTGATGGGAGGTGTCCCCACAGCAGGGATGGGACGGGGTGGGCCCTGAGGGCCCTTCCAACCCAACCACGCTGTCAGTCTGTGAACCACGAGGCTCCTAAAGGAGATGCTTTGTACAGTTCCAGGTTTGGGCTTCGTTACAAGGGATCGCTGGCATGGGGACATTGCAGTGCATTTCTGCTGACGTTGGGCAAAACATCCACTGGTGCCTCCTTCCCAGGGTTGCAAAGAAAAGCTGCATTCCTCCTCCCACAAGCACTGTGTCCCTCTCTGTGCTCAGTTTGCTGTGCGTGGGCCAGGACAGGGCCATCAGCCACAGCGGTGAAGCTCTCATAGCCCTGGGCTGCCCGGAGCAGGGAGAGAGTCCAGGAGCCCCCTTCTGAGTCCTTCTGGATACAGCTCTGGAGGTAACGGCTTGGAGATTGCCTAAATGTAAACTTCACAAAGATTTTAAGAATTAAGTTATTTCTGCTGTTGCTTGAGAAATTAACTAACGAATGCTGCTCATACTGCTAACAAAGCAATACGTAAGATTACAATGAAGAGAGGGAGCTTTGTTTTGTCAGTTAAAAGAGAAGTAATGCTGAGAGGGGAAAGAATATCCCCTCCTCAGGATTTTTTTTCCCCATCTGTTATATGGTTTCCCTTATTTATGAAAGTTATACTACAGTGACCAAATGCATTTGAGGCTGGAATGCTGAAATTTCAGCACAACTGTGAAATTGCTCTTCAAAGCCAATTGACATTCTCCCTCTGCCAAAAAAAAAAAAAGAAAAAAGAAAAAAAAGGATAAAAAAAAGCTGCTGCCAACACCACACCATTCAAGTGTCCCAAACACACAACCAAACAAAGGCGCCATTAAGCTGAGCCTCCTTGTTCGAAAACGCGGGGAGAAAAGAAGACAAGACAACATTGTCAGTGCCGGCCTTTGTCCCCATGCCAGTGACATGGAGACGTCTCTCTCCTGACTCAGTGAAAAGCAATCACCAATGTGCAAGAGGTCAGGTCTGCAGGTGTGAAGCAGCAGAAGAAACCTCGACTGGTACACTTGCAATGGATGTAAACCATTTTCTTTTGCAGTTACGCTGCCCGAGGTAGTTTGCAGCGTGAGTCGGGCTATCCTCTCAGTGTCCCAAAGCCATTTCGTAGATTAGGGAGTTTGTAAACATCCCAGAGGGGCACAGAAAGGCTTGGCTCCTTTTGTAACACGTTTCATCTCCCTGCTTTTCCTAGAGCTTCCTCCTCCTCTTCCAGCACACAGCAAGCTGCTAAGCAAGCATGATTGAATGCCACAGCAAAAGCCAAAATTGATTGAATCTCCACTGCTGGATTCTTCTGAGCGCTTTCAGAAATTAACAGGTTAAAATGACAAAGGGAGAACCACACAGATGCTCTTCTTGGGATTCTGGTTTTGGATTTGCAACGTTCTGTGTCCTGCCAGTTCCAGCACAACTCTCCCTTCATCTCTCCTCCGTCCCTGAACCCTGCAGCTTTTGGTAAGAGCTAGCTGCAGTGCATGGGTCCATCAGAGAGTGGACCTAGGCACCATGACCCTGCTACTACACAGCATCCAGCACATGTGGCAGGGCTGTGAAAAGCACTGCTTCAAGTGCTGAGATCTTATCAGCTACAGGAACACACTGAAGTTGCACACAGTGTTAGTGCCTCAGAGAACTTAAATGTAAGATACCTGGAGCATCTCCCACATGAGGAAAGGCTGAGTAACCTGGGTCTGTTCAGCCTGGGGAGGAGAAGACTGAGGAGGGATCTGATAAATGTTTATAAATTTCTAAAGGGAGGTGGGAGGTAAATGGATGAGGCCAGGCTCTTCTCGGTGGTGCGCAGCGATAGGACAAGGAGTAATGGCCTAAAACGCGAACATAGGATTTTCTGTACTAACACATGGAAGATCTTCTTTACAGTAAGGGTGACAGCACTAGAACAGGTTGCCCAGAGAGGTGGTGGAGTCTCCTACTATGGAGATATCCAAGACTTGTCTGGACACCCACCTGTGCAACTGGCAGTAGGGAACTGCTCTAGCAGAGGGTTGGACTTGGTGATCTCCTGAGGCCCCTTCCAATCCCTTCTTTGATTCTGGTTGGGGCCTTGGGCAGCCTGGTCTGGTGGGGGGAAAGCTGCTGATTCCATTGAGCTGAACCCAACCCTGACAGTGAGGCACAAATGTGGGCAGAAGTTTCCACTTACACTGCCTGAGCACACCAGTACCCTAAAAAAAACCAACATGGGGCCATTTTCTCAGCTCACATGAGTTTGTGTCATTGCAGCCCCAGCAGGAGTAGCCGCACGAATTAAATCAACCCATAATTTGCCCCAGAGCCATCAGCACTTTGCCTTCAGCACTATTCCTCACCAGTCAGACTTCCATAACCCCCAAGGCATCTCCCAGTCATTGTGGTAAGAGAGGCAGCAGCTGCTCTGCCATACACGAAACCATCATCTACAACCAGAGGGAAAAATAACACAACAGAACTCCTGGAAAGTACAAGAGGTGGGGTGGGAGGGATGCACAGAAAGAACTCTGATTGGGCCAGGATGCCCCAAAGACTTCACTGTTGGGTGCAGAGGCTCCAGTGCCCTGCCACCCCCATCACACATCACTGCCACTTCCATCACACCTCACCAAGCCCTCCTGCCCCTAGGGTCCCACATCTTTGCTCCTGGCTGGAAAACTTTCTGCTGCTGCCTATCAGGCAAAGTCAGACCTTGTCACCACCAGTGAAAGACTCTCAAATATTTCCTTTGAATATATTCTCTATTTATTTAATAAAAATGTTGTGTTTGTTTTTCTTGCTCTAGTAAGCCAAAAGCCACCTTATTGCCCTTATACCCTTATACTGCCACCTAATCTCCCCCCAGAATGACATATCTTCACACAGCATTAAAGATAAATTGCCCCACAGTTCAATTACCAAATGACCTGAAGCCAAAAGCACACCTGGGGGTGGATACAGCTCTTGAAGCTTTTACACTTTCATCCCTGGCAAAGAAAAACGTCTTTGCTATGGGCTGATAATTTGTCACTTATCAGCAGCCAATGTTTAAATGAACAAGGTGGATACAAGCTGGGAATTCACATTTAAAACAGATCCTCACCTGAGGTACTTGAACTTCACGTGAAGATTTAGACACCCCTCAAAAATGTATTTATATGCACAACATACAAATTTACTACAATTACCAAAAAACCCTCCCTAAACTCAACTCAAAGGCCGCACAACCAGGCCTGAGGCTCCCTGCTGCCCAGAGCGTGGCTGTAAGATTTGGGTAGACTGAGAGGCACTGCCGTGGGTGTCAAGAGCACCAAGTGCATGAAGCAGAGCCCTTAACCACTGCCTTCCCAGCCCCATGTATTTAAGGGCAGAGCATCCCAGAAGCAGACTGAGGGAGTCAGTACAATTAGCACTCTGGGATGTCTTTGTATTTGCAGCTAAACTGTTGGAATGGGTGAATATTGCACGGAAGCCGTAAATAAAGGTATTGTCTGGCTATCCACAAGCACCTCTTTTTTGCTCAGCAGGGAGCGGCACGGCTTGAAGAAACAGAACGGAGCGACTGCAGCAGCAACACTGAAATAACACCGCGAGCTGACATCAGACAAAAGCTGTGACTTGACGTGAGCCCATGCCTGGCTGGGGGTAAGTGGTTCTGAAAGTTCTAGGAAGCTCATTCAGATAATTGCCTTAATGATAGAGGTTAAACCGACCGCAGTATCTAACCAACGCTGCGGATACGCCAGTGTATGGATCCTAACAACTGTAACACAGCAGCCTGCTGTGAGCAAGAATCTACTGACACACACTAATATTGCAAGCCACTACAGCAAAGATATCATAGCAGCAAATTAAAATGCAGTTCTAAAGTCCAGGAGTGGAAAAAAAAAAAAAGAAAAAGAAAAAACAAAGACAGCCTCAAGAAGAACAACTCTAGAAAGCACATTTACATGGCAATGAGGAAGAGGAAAACATTACTCTCGTTATATCAGAGAAAACGTGAAAAGAATACAAGGTACGGCTCTCCTCACCCACATCCAGACATGGGTCAGGAGGATTTATTTCCCTCTGGAGGAGGTTACCACGTTAAAACAAAGGCAATGAATGGAATGCGTCTGAGTGCCCCAGGCCCACGCCTTTCTTTCATGGAGCAGTGCAGGTATCCCTGCGACATCGCTCCATTGTGATGGATAGACAATGGGTTGGTCCCCCGTGACTGGACAAGGTATATCCTGCCCAGGTTTGGCCTTTGGAAGCCCCCTGCATGGGCTGTAGGTGTTGGCGGGGATGGGCACCTCTGAGCAACCAGAAGCAGAGTGGCTCCTTCCAGCGGCTCACTGAGAAGCTATTGGATGAGTATTCCCGAAGGCTGGTGACCCAGGCAAATTTGGACCTGTGATACAGAGCTGAAGAGCTCTCTATCCCATTACCAGTCCCTAAGACCATCTGGTCCCCCACTCCCTGATTAAATAAAAACGCTGCATGCACCGCATCCTCCAGCACAATTAACGCACCTTGGTTGGATGATGCTTTTTGGGCGAGGGAAAGAAAACCAATGATTCTGGGAAATAGGTCAGTCGGTCGCACCCGGGGAAAAGACCCCAACACCCTTCTTCCATTTTACCTTCCAAATAACCATTTCCTCCAACGAGGGTGAAACCAAGAGGACCCCACGAGCTGATTTCACAGAGCACCCCGAGCTGGAAGGGCTTTGCAGCACCCGCCTCATCTTCCACCCACCCCGACCACCCTTCCGCCCCCGCAGCCCGGCGGGGCCGGGACAAAGCGCTGCCATTGTCCGCGCTGCCATTGTCCCCACGCGCGGCCCTTACCGGAGCTGTCCATGGTGCTGCCGTCGGCGCGGTGCTGCTGTTGCTGCTGCCGCGCGGGGCTCCGGCCGCCCGCCCCCACCGCGCCGGGCCCACCGCCGCCTCCCTCAGCGCCGCTCTCCACCAGCTGCAAAGATTCATAGCCGTCACCTCCGGGTTTCTTGCGGTAGCCGCCGAGCAGGCTCATAGGGGCGAGGCGGGCGGGCAGCCTGCCGTGCCGCCGCGGGCAGGACGGAAGATGAGCGCTCCGGCCGCCCCGAGGGGAGGAACGGGGCGGGACGGGGCGGCCGCTGAGCTCTGCCCGCCCCCGCGGGCCCGGAAGCAATCGGAGGGCCGCGGCCGCGATCCGCGATCCCTTGGAAAGAAAGATCTTCACGGAAAATGGTGCATCCGTACATCCTGCGCCCGGCAGTACTGCCCGCTCCCAGCGCGACCCCTAAGCTCAGAGCAGGAAGGTGTACAGCTGGCGGGAGGTTCTTAAGATAGGATCACCGAATGGGTTAGAAAGGACCTCAAACCCATCCAGTCCCAGCTCCCGCCATGGACAGCTCCCGTAGCCCACGCATGGCCTTGGGCACCTCCAGGGATGGAGGACCCACAGCTCTCTGGGCAGCAGTGTCAGGGCCTCACCACCCTCATGGCAAAGCATTTCCTCCTAACAGATAACCTATGTCTCCCCTCTTATAGTTTAAAGCCATTCAGAAAAACACAGGAGTTGGAAGGGACTTCTGGATATCTCCCAGTCCAATTCTCCCCGGGCATCTGTGCTAGAGCTCTGCCACCTCAGAGTAAAGAAGTTTTTCCTCAGTGTTCAGGTGGAACCTCCTATGTTTAGTTTGTGCCTCTTGTCCTGTCGCTGGGCACAACTGAACAGAGCCCATCCCACCCACTTGACTCCCACCATCAGATATTGATCAGTACTGATCATATCCCCTTCAGCCTTCTCCTCCCTAGGCAAACAGCCCCAGGGCTCTCAGCCCTTCTCCCTCAGGAAGGACTCCAGGCCCCCACCATCTCTGCACTCTCCACTGGACACAGTGCTCCAGCTGTGCCCTACCCAGGGCAGAGTAGAGGGGGAGGATCACCTCCCTTGACCTGCTGGCCACACTCTGGGCAGCACCCCGGATCCCATTGGCCTTCTTGGCCACCACGGCACACTGCTGCCTCATGGCCAATCACTGGTATGGGAAGTCAACCAGATCCTTCTCTGCAGAGTTCCTTGCCAGCACGCTAGCCCCTAACCTGTAACATTCCCCTTCATCCTACCACTCTCAGACATCCCAAAACCCTGCCAGTGCAGCTGAGTGCTGCACCAGTTATCTTGTTAGCACTCCAGTGTTCTTGTAGCTGTTCACATGGGCACAGACTTCAGACCAACACAAAGCACATCCCCCAGCATGTGATTAGCCATACCTAGCTCCGCACACCTGGTAGCATCCTTCCCTTTCACATGAGACAGAGGAACTAAGATGCTCCGTAGAAGCAACCATTATCAGCTCTTCCAAATTGATTTTTTTTTTTAATTAAAAGAAAATAAAGGGGGAAAAAATGTTGATGCATCCAGACACAACAGCTGTGCCTTCAGTCTCTTACAGAGAAGGCACAAAGTGCTCTGCTTAAAAAAAATAGTGTGGGCTTGCTTTGAAAGCAATAACCAGAACTTGAAATATTGCTGACACTTGGCTTAAACTCTCCTCTCCCCCACTGCAGGGCAGTGGGCATCTGGCACAGCCGTACCTCATTGCATGTTTTTCTTTATGTAACTCCAGCAATTCTACATTGTGCTGCAAACAAGGTACATCTGTGACCCAGAATTTTCTCAGAAAAAAAATAACCAGGCAGATTTACAAACAAACAAACCAAGATGAGTTAACCTGACATAAGTGGTTCACAGTAGCAGCTTGAGTTTGAGTTTGCTGCCCTCTCCTTACTGGGCTGTTAATACATTGCTGCCTATGTGTAGGTAGCGATGCTCGCCAATAGGAAAGTGCTCCCTTCCCTCACATTGCCCATTTGCAGCACCTTAGTCAAGAAAAAATAAAGCGACTTTCAAAAGTGTGAGCAAAAAGAAAAACAGAAAGACACAGGGAAACAGCCACTTCGAATAATTCATCAACATCCCCCAAGGTTTATTGAGTCGTGGCTAATGATGCTACCAGATAACCCAGGTGTTTTTATCATGTGTGCCTGGTGAGGCTGGCAGGTGCCGTAGGAATGTGCCGTGCTAGGGAGGGCTGCACCTGGCTAAAGGCTGGGGAGGGAAGAGCTCCCTCCCCACTGCTGACCTCCCAAGGTCACTTGGTAGCCCAGCCCCCAACCCTGTGCTGCCAGCTGTGCTGCAGCTCTCCTAGGCAAAAGTCAGTGTTAGCAGCTGTAATGGAGCACCAAATATCTGGAGGTGCAACTTCGTTTTCTTCCAGCTAACGAGATGAACAGTTAAGGTGAAACATTAAACTCTTAATTCCCCATGAACACGTCGCAGTGTTGTAAGAACTACGACTAGAGCTTGAAAATTAATTTACCATCCAGGGCAATACCTCTAAAACTCAATGAGCTGAACGTTTGTTCAAAGGCATTCCACTGTGAACCATGAACCCTCTCAGCACAGAGTGTTTCTGCAGGAGGCCCAGAGCCAGGTGTGACCGCGCAGATGAGGGCACGCAGTACCAGCAGGGCTGTGCTGGGGCTGCTCTCGTGGGCTGAAAAATGCATGTATTGTTAAGGAAAGCAAGGCTTGCTCAAGCAGCTTAACTCCTCATTCCTCACGTGGTCAGGCCTGGGAGCAACAGTCGCTCTACTCCAGAAAGAAAAATCGAGCAGAACTTGTTTCTTAAATTCAAGTCTGGAAGTTTCCTTTAATCTCACCCCGAAGAAAGACCACACTATCACTGACTGTAAATAAACATACAGAGCTCGGATTTTGTACTTCCACATCCAAAAAGCCCCTCAGCCCCAGGGACAGGACTTCCCTCTTCCCCTTCACTCTCACCCCACTCCTTGCAATGGGACCCTGGCCCATCACTATGTGCTCCAGACAATTAACATTCTGTCTTTCCCTGTCTTCAAAGGGCTCAAATCCCAGTCAAACCGCCTCAATTCACAGAGCCCCTGATTTAGGTTCCCTTCAACAGCTCTTAATGAGTATTCTACAAAATGGGCTTTCTGGAGAACAAGAGAAGGAAAAAAAAGAAAAGAAAAAAATACAGCAGCACTCCTTTAATTTTCTTTACCTTCCCTTCACCTTCATGTGAAGGTACTTGCAGCCACACTCCGGAGAACCCTTCAGCACCAAATCCTGTGCCCTATGGAGAGCTGGAGCAAAAACAGCTGGTTTGCTACAGATCTACCAGGACTACCTATGGCAGCATCACATTGACCCACAGAAGCCCTGCATCCTGAACCAAACCCCAAAACAACCCCCCCCAGGCTCCACGCTGCCTGCTCACACCAGCCCAGCCCCAACAGACAGCAAAGAACCTGCTCCATGGGCATCAGCTTTGACCTGAGCTCCTACTGCACTCTTTCAGCAGGAGAGCATCGCTGCATCTTTCTGTCCTGGACACAGGACACCTTTTCCTCCTGGACACAGCCCATAGGAAACTTACTCTAAGTCACTGTACTTAGGGGAAGAGCTGCCTCACCAGCCCTTCCCCAGAGAGGGCTCCAATGCACTCAAGCCCTCTCCAGCTGCCAGCGTCTTAAATAAGAGCATCTCATTTAACTCTAGTTAAGCACATCTGATTGAACTGATTAAAGCCAGCAAGCCCCTGTCTGGGTTAGCTCTGCCTCGCTTCTCATCAGCAAGCAACACTGATGAACTGGGAGAAATAATTACACCTCAGAGAAGAGCTGTAGGTCATTACGAGGCTGTATGATTGAGACTTTGTTGCTTCTTGGCCTAAGAACTACAATGCCTCATCCTACCTCCCCACTGATGTGACAATTATCAGATCGTTTTTAACCTCTGCAAGAGGCAGCAAGTGAATGTTCTTGCATACAGCCAAAGGGTTTACTTTGCTGCTCATCTTCCCTGGGGCCAACAGATGCAACAGTTCTTCTGAACACTCATTTTCCCTGAAAGCAGCCTGTCCCCAGCAGGGCTGACCTGCACGGGTCAGCTGGGCCCTCCCGTGACCCTGTGCCTTATCTGCAGCACCAGGCTCAGTCTTTGGGTTCCAGCCCAAGTGGCATCAGGATATAAATGACCGGTGCAGGGAGAAGGACACCCCTCGCCCTCACCTCTGGGCCTTCCTTCATCACTTGGGCAGTGCCATGGGCTGCCCAGGAGCAATGCTTCCCCTGCACTGCTCCAGGAATAGGCAAGTGACAGCAAAACGGGTGCAGGCGTTTGGTCCAGAGCCAGAAAGAGGACTTCAGAGCAGTGTCAGGACTGTGCTGAGGATAATAAGCAATAAGCAGTGTCTGGGCTGGAGTCAAGGACAGCCATGTGGTTCCATCTCCTGTCCATGCCTAGACGTGCTGGAGAAATACAGACTGCTCAGTAGCACAGCAGGTCACCGCTGTGCTATGTACCTTGCCACAGGACTGGGATCTTTAGGGAGCTGGGTAGAGAGGGTGGTGAGAGGATTCAACCCTTTGTGAGCCCCGTCTGCTATTTTGGAACCTCTGACCTGGTGATTCCTGCCTTGTTTGTCTCTGATGAAAAGCACACGTGGCCCTGAGAAAGCCTCAGACTTGTTTGTGTTAGACATGGCTTTATCACCGGGACCTTTGATTTCCTGCAGCCGAGGGCACCGTGAGCCCCTGCAGCAGCCAGGCCTGGCCAGAATGCTCAGATCCCAGATGGAATACAAAAGCATTTGTCAATCAGTGGCCATAAGCTCATTTCAGAGGTGGTTGTGGTCCCTCCTGGAGCACCTAGAGAGGAAACACCAGTTGCCCTGAATGCTGATGGCAATAAAAGTGCTCACATAAAGTCATGAGTTCTGATCATAGCAGCAGAACTGGAGTACAATCACCCCAAGAGCACACGGGGAGTTTGGGATGGACGGCCTCACTGGTGTGCCCCCAGAACCTCAGTGAGCAGCTTCCGTGGCAGCCAGGCCAACCAAAGCAACTGGGGCAGAGGGAGGAAGGAAAAAGAGCAGCTTGGGAGTTGTTACTAAGGAAAAGCTGAACCTCACCAGGAGGTTCAAAAATGCAGAAGATGGAAAGACAGCAACCTGTGGTTTTTGCATTCTCCTGCCGCTCATTGCTTCGGAACAGACACTTGGCCATGGGCTATATCCAGCACACACAGCTCAGCCCTTCACATTCCCTCCTTGCCTTCCTCCTCTTTATCTACACAGCTTATTGTTATTTTGTTTTCCAGTGCCTTGCAGTGGGACTGCCGTTATCTCCCCAGCCGATTCTGCCCTCTGTGATGGTACATGGAAGGGACTGCTGCATCTGTGGGGTTTTGTGTTGTGCCCTTCCACCCTGATACAGTGCACAGCCCACATCCTGTACTCAGGGACTGTCTGCATGGAGGCATCGAGCAGGGATTTGGGTAAAAATCAGGTATTTTGGTGCCTAACTGCTGACAATTCATTGCTCCCCTTTCATTGCTTATTCCCATCCTCATGCATGTTACAAATCGCCCAATGCCACGAAAATCTGGGCTTTAGGAGCTTGTGTGCAAGCCTGCAGAATGTGCTGTGTGTGATCTCGAGGGGAAGGAGAGGGATGAGTGCAGAGACACACTGACACCTCCATGGCAGCGGTGCTGCACCCATTGCCCAACAGCCCTAGAAGAATCCTGCTCTGTGCAAAACCCAGTGCTTGCAACGGCATCATGCTGCATGTCTGTTCAGAAGGGAACCGTCTGCATTTGAAAAAGGCCAGTGGTAAATCAAAGGGAGAAATTGGTAGAAGCACCGAATCGTTAAGGTTGGAAAAGACATCCCCAAGTGGGAAATGAGGGCTCCTCAGAGACACAGCCGTGCTGCGGGAGCTGCTGCGTCTGCCCCCACCACAGGTCAGGCCGGGTTTTGCTTCCATCAGGAAATAAAAACGCTGCAGAAATAGAGATTAAGATGAAAAGCTTGAGCCCTGCAGGAAGAGAGAGGGCTGACCGCGCCTGGCTGCTTCTCCCAAAGCTGCTGGGGTAGGCAGGGGATGTGCATCCCCACCGCAGGCCCTGCCTCCCCGTGCCCCTCTGCAAGTCTGTTAGCACATCCTATTGCCTTGGATCAGTTTCCCAGCTGGATGCAGACCCAAGTGGGCACTGCTTCCCGTCCTTCCTACTTTAGTTTCCTGAAAAGAAGGCAAAAATCTGTATATTGTCTACCTATCAGCACAGGGTTCCATCCACTATCGTAAGGTGAACTGCCTTAAGGGTTCCTAGATCAGTATTCGTATTTTAATATAAGAAATCCAAAGAGATATTTATAGCCCTCCCCAGGGCCGCTCCATCCGCCGCTGGGAAGCGCCCGTAATCCCATTTGCGGCGTTCGGGAGCCGCAGCGTCACGGGTGCCAGCTGGGATCGCAGCCCCGGGGCTTTATTCTCCCAGTCTGCTGCGCGGGGCGGCACGCAGGGGCCGGATTGCAGCAAATCCTCCCCCCCCCCCCCAGCCCCAAATCCAGCCCGCTGGCCACCCCACAGCGTGCCCTGCTCCGGGCACAGCACGGCCTCAAGTTAAGCCCAGCGGGGCAGATTAGTGGGGTCAGCAGCAAATCGCCGGGGCTGGCGCTGAGAGCGACGCAGCGCTTCAAGGGCGACGCGTGGGTCTGCGTAATGCCCCGAAATGCTGCATCCATGGGCTGCCAGCGCTCCCGGGGCCGTCAGCTGTGTCACTGCTGTCTAAATATAGAGCAGCCGGGTTGTCTCCGCGCTGCCTGTGCCATGGGATTGCCGGGCGCAGGGATCCGGGGTTGGTTTGCTCTCGCTCTGGGAAGGCTATGACTAAGGAATCTGCTGGGGAAGGGATGGCAGAAGATGGAGGCCCTCAGCAGAGAGCAGGAGCTGATAGGAGCCTGGAGCTCGCAGACCCGGAGACCTGATCAAAACATCCCTCCTCCTCCTCCTGCTGCTGCTCTCCCCTCACCAATAACCAAACGAAGGCTGCAGCAATGCCGGCCGCCAGCGCACCAGGAAAGCGGGGCTCTGCTCCCGCAGCGGGCTGCCTGCCCCCAGAGCGCTGAAGCAAGTGGAACCCTACGCAAATCACCCTCTTATTTTCTTCCCGGGCTTTGCTAAGGGGAAGGCAGCGCTGCGCGGCTCGGTGCTGAAGGTCAGCCCGGCGGGCCCCACGCACTCCCGCGCACCCCACTGCTGGGAACGGGCAGCGGAGCCGCGCTCCCGGCTAGGCTCCAGTTCTGATCTGTAACCCTAAAAATCGTTCCCTTTCCCTTGGGGGGACGGCACCGTGCGCCGACGGCTCCCGCAGCGCTGAGCTGGGGTCGGGGTGCCCGGGGAGGTGCCCACGCGGGATGCGGGATGCGGGATGCTGCCGACCCCGCGGCTCCGCACAGCCCCGAGCCCCGCGCAGCCCCGCTCCGGGTGGAGGGGATTCCCGCAGACCCCCCCGGCGCCGCCCCCGCCCCCCACGCTCTGCTCACCTGGGCCCCCGGCCGGCTCCATCCTCCCCCCGCCCGGTGGGGCCCCGCACGGACGGACGGACCGACGGACAGACGGGGCGGCGGCAGAGATCTGGGAGGGTGCAGGCAGAGGGTGCGGGCGGGCGGAACACGGCTCCCAAAATGCGGCACGGAGCGGGATCCGGAGTCAGCGGCGGGCGGCAGCGAGTGGGAACTTCGTGCGTTTTCTTTTTCCTCTTTTTTTTTTGTTGTTGTTTTTGGTTGGTTTTTCCCCCCTGATTTTGTTATGTTCCTGGCTCGGCGCCGAGCCGCACGCCAAACCCTGCGGAGCGGCTGCGTCGGTCGCCGGTGCGATCTCAGTGAGGTGGTAGGAGCAATGCGCAGGGATTGGGGCCGCCAGGGAGGTGGGCAGCAGGTGATACCGCACACACACCTTGGTGTGGGGGAAGGCTCAGTGGCCACGGGGCAAAACTCACAAACAGACACCACCAAGCTGGAGATAAGCAGGAGAAAAAATTTATTTACATCTTCCAAGAAGCGGCAGCACAGCAACGGAGATTCCCTGGGAGGAAACTCCAGGAGCAAAGCTCAGTGTCACATACTGGGATGTGGGCACCCGCCGCCCTTTGGTCCCTACGGTGCGGCTGAGGCTGCGGGAAGCGCGAGATTCACAGCACAGGGGCAGAGGAGAGCGAGGGCTGCACTGCCTGCTGGGACAGCCGGGGTTCGGTCCGCCAAAGTGAACAGTACGACTCTTATAGAAAAACCCGTCCTGAGGGCTGGAGGGACGCGTGGCCGCGGGGTTCTGCATCTACGGGAGAGCTCAGAGCCTCTGAAACAAGTGCTCACATGCCAGATACGCTACTGCGGGGGATCGTGATGGATTCTGGCTGCGTCATCAGGAGAAAGCGAGGGCAAAGCTGTCCCTAGCCGAGCCAGTGAGCAGCAGAGCCGCTGGTGGCACTGAGGCGGAGGTGGCTCAGAGAAGCGCTCCCAGGGCAAAAGAAAGAAAAACTCCTAAAAAAATCTTTCCCTAAAAAGTTGGTCCGCCCTGCCCTGCTGCGGAGCTGCTCTCTAAGCAATAACACAGCGACATCTCAGCAACAGGAACTCGCCCAGGCTGCTCTAATTGATTGCACGGGTGGAGGGCAGTGACAGCTTCCCTGCATCCCTGCCCGTGGTCTGGCAGACTGCAGCAAGCAGCTCAGCAAAGCGTTCTCCAAAGCAGACGCTAAAATTCAGCTTTATTTTTTAAACTTTAAAAAATACACACCTTGCTTTCTTTTTTTTCTTAAATATAGAGTCTATAAAATAAGGCA
This sequence comes from Pavo muticus, assembly GCA_016647715.1. Taxonomy (NCBI): domain Eukaryota; kingdom Metazoa; phylum Chordata; class Aves; order Galliformes; family Phasianidae; genus Pavo; species Pavo muticus. Next base: position 1,634,320 of record JACDJE010000100.1, on the reverse strand, counting down.
ACTGGAGGAGACCAGGGGAGCATCCCCAAAGACCCGGCGGCTGCACCCAGAGCTCCTGCATGCAGGGGTGGGAACAGCACCAGCACGGCCCTTATCTTGTTTGCAAACCAATTGCTGGGCAGCAGGAGCGTGCCAATGCTGTTTCAGGACAGATGCACGCTCACACACAGCACTGCTGGAAGGGATGTGGTCACTTTGGCAGCCCTCACAGACATAAGGGACAGACAGCAAGACTGCACTGCGAGAGCCCGCAGCCACTGCAGGTGAACCCCCCGCAGGAGGCACAGCCTTGGGACAGCCCCTTTCCAGTGGGACAAAGGCAGCAGAGAACAAGGAACGACTGTTTCTCACCAAAACACATTAAAATCTTTGGGAGAAGCTATTGGAACAGGACTGCATCTCGTGGCATGGAAAGCTATGGACAAGGTAAGCACAAACCAGGGCCTGCTCACCTTCCTGCTCCACATCACACCAGCTCGTGACAAGTAAAACGTGTAGCAGCTTTTTCTACTATGTTCTTCATCTCTCCTTATGGGAAAAGCACAAGTTGCATTCCATCTCCTGTGCTTTCCCTCTTCTATGCTTACTGTTACTGGAAACGCGATCTTCACATTTCTGAGCTCTAGTGTGAATGTTCTCTGTGTTCCCCACCAACTCCTGCCAGGCTGAAGTCTTGCACTTTCGAGCTTTATTTCTCTAAGAAATAAATTTAATAGAAAATAATTTTTTTAAAGAAGACAACAACGGAGAGACCTGTGGTAAACAGTACTGGAGGGCAATGGAATGGCACATCATAGGCTTAGAGGCTGGTGTTTCATACGGGGGTGGCAGGGAGATCACGGCAAGTTGTGTAAACCTGAAAGAATCATGACCTAGGTTTGCATCACTGATCTGTGTGGTTGGATCACAGGCAGGAATATTTTCTAGCCTCAGAAGAAATAACACTTATTCTAGCAGACTTGACCTTATAAGCGTAGATCTTTTCACCTGGATACTGGTTATAACTGTGTTTCCACAGCTGTTATCCAGCACACCTGGGGGTGGTACTGCATGATTGCCTGATCTGAGCACAGCTCCAGCACCGTGCAGAGAAACCAAGCAGTTATCACACCAACTCCTGGTCCCTGGCCCAAGCTGCTTAGTGCTCCTCTTCAGAGCGCAGGGGTTGGATCTTGTTGGACAGCAGAGCGTACACATACGGCCAGATCTTGTTGGTCTCTGTCCCCGAAAATGAGTGCAGGATACCCCTGCTCCTGAAGAGAGTCAAGCAGTTAGTGCCAAGAGGGTAAGGACAGGACATTTCTCAGCTCCAAAATAACAGTGTGGACTGCAGGGTCAGATCTTGAAGTGTGATCATCTGCTTACAGCACACCCACCCCAGCCAGCCGTGGCACGTCAGTGCAGCAATGCACAGCTCAAAGTGGCAACAGCTCTGAGCTTTAGAGACATGCAGCTACTGAGATGCTTACAACATAGCTTTTTCCCATGTGTCTGCATGCAGGGGGCTAGAAGACACCTCTCATCTCCCCTCAAATGTATACATTCATGATCTATGTGCTCTCTACCACCCTCTGCCCTCATTTCCTCCACCCTGTTGCCAATTGCCCAGTACTTCATTTAAAAGCCAAGCCCAGGAGCCTCAGACTGTTTTTTTTTACAAGGCAAACATACCACCCAGACCCACACAGCACAGGGGATTATTTAATAAACCCATTCATCGATGCTATTTGAAGCAGCACAGAAAGCTGCTACTGGTTTGGTGAGTGAACTGCCCTTTGCAGGGCACCACCTCCATGGGCCTGCGTGTACTGCACAGCAATCTGCCCCCAGAATGCAGCAGGGATGCGCTTTATTCACACGGTTGAACTCACTTGTATAGCTCTATTACTGGCTTTGCAGCATCTTTGTACTTTCTGAGCCGGGCAGTGACGGCCTCAGGTTTATCATCCTCACGCTGGACCAGCGGCTCGCCCGTCACGTCATCAATGCCCTGCAGAAAGGCAAATGCTGTCAAGAGCATTTTCATTGAGCACTTAGCACAAACCTCATCTACCAAAAGGCATTGTGCAGAACTCTGCAGGACAGCTTTCAAGGCCAAAGCCATCTGGTGCCCCCAACATCCCTGGGTCTTCATAGCATCATAGAATGGTTTGAGTTGGAAGGGACCTTTGAAGGCCATCTGGTCCCACTCCCCTGCAATGAACAGGGACACTCACAGCTCCACCAGTGCTCAGAGCTCCATCCTCTGACCTTGGGTGTCTGCAGGGATGGGGCACCACTGCCTGTATGTGCACCTTGTGCTCTACTGCCCTCATCATAAAAAAAAAAACCAAACAACCTATTTCCTTCTATCCAATCTATACCTCCCCTCTTCAGTTTGAAACGATGTTCCCTTGTCCTATCACCACAGATCCCACTCTAGAGTCTGTCCCCTTCCTTCTTACATCCCTTGTTTAAACAGTGAAAGGCTGCTCTCAGCTCTCCCCAGAGCCTTCCCTTCTGCAGCTGCACAGCCCCAGCCATCAGCCTGTCCTCGTAGGGAGGTGTTCCATCCTTGGGAGCATTTTTGTGGCCCTCCTCTGGAGGCATTCCACAGGTCAATGTCCGTACTGAGGACTTCACATCTGGACACAGTGCTCCAGGTGAGGGCTCACCAGCACAGAGAAGCAGAATCAGCTACCCCGATCTGCTGGCTATGCTGCTTTTGACGTGGTCTTACTATATAGGATTTTTCCCCAGTGGTATTTGAAGCTTGTGCCAGCCCACTCATGCAGAAGGCTGCTCCAAGCTCTTACATGCACATGAGGAGGGTTGAACTCCATGTTGTAGACCCGTCCGCTCGCTGGGTGGATCCATCGGGCACTCAGGCGGTCCTTCAGTGTCTCGAAGGGGATGTGCAGGCTGATCACCAGGTCCAGCTCACAGATCCTGTCCAGTGCCTCAGCTTGCCCCAGAGTCCGTGGTAAACCTGCGGGCATGCGCCACAGCACAGCAGGGTGATTGGAAGAAAAGCACACGGCTGCTTGCTGCAAAGGTGCTGCAAAGATAGCACAGCTCCTCTCCGCAGTGCACATGGTGCGAAAGAGCCATCCACCAGATGGCTGCTGCAGAAAATAGCTCCTCCAGCACCGGCTCCCAAAATACAACACACAGATCTCTGCAGGCTCGTGTTCTCCTGGGAAGCAGTGCCCAGCATGAGGACTTTCCCCACCTCTCCACTCCACCACTAAGCTCAGCAGAGCCCCAGGAGACACCCCAGGCCTTTCCCCAGCTGAGCATTATTAGCTGTGAGCTCACCAGGACGTCATCAGAGCTAATGAATTAGTCAGCATGAGAAAGAATACATGCAATCTGCTTTACCAAGTCAAGTTGGGCTGTTCTTTGTGTTACTGAATGGACTGCTTAAAACAAGCATGCTCCTTGTCAGAGGTCACTGTGCAAAGCAGGAGGCTCCCCAGATCCATGCCCACCACCCATGGCCACGCTTCGCCCTGGAGGCAAACCTGGGTCTGAGTGATGGGATGCAAACACTCGTGAATGCAGAAACAGTGGAGTTGTGATACAAAATACTTGTTTGTACAGCGCTACTTGCTGTAATATTTGCTAATCACTGTGTTCTCAGTGAACTGAGTAGTGCTACTATAGGAGTAACGAATTGTTACAGTGGAGATGGAGTTAGGGGTGTTTTGCCCGCCCACTTTCCTCATTTTGCAACTTTCTAACTAGGAAACAACCCAAGGAACGCTTCAAAGTAAGGAAAGGAGAGTATTGGTAACAAGCTTTTTGAAAGTGCTTCACCAGATCGGCTGCTCCTCCCCATGTCACACCCGCCTCTGCCCAAAATCCCAGGTAGCTGCTCCCCACCAAGTCCCACCATCCCTTCCCCTGCCCAGCCCCCCGAGCTCTTCTCAGTGCTGCCATCAGAGCTGCCTGCTGCTCACCTCCCACACGCTTTGCTTGGAGCATTTCTCTACCCCAGGTGGATGTATGGCTTGGGATCACAGCTCGTTCAGATGCAGATGGAGCTGGGAAGATGTTTTTCATGGCCAGCCCTGCTCTGCACTCTGGCCCCAGGGGCTGCTTTATGAAACACCTCTCTCCTTTCCCTTCCCCACACGATGATCTCAACTGCATGCACACATGCTGCTTCTTAGGGCTCAGCGAAGCAACAGCCACAAACTGATTTCTCTCCTTGCTCTGCTGCCAGAACCAGCGAGGACCATTGACCCCAACTGATAGCACCCACACTTAGTGAGGGCCTTCTCTTATTTTTATCTCTGCAGTTTCAAACTGATGGAGCCCCTCCTCAAGCTCTTGATCTGCTACAAAAAATAGGCATACCTCATGCTATCCCTGAGAGCACTGCCCCTGCAAGCAGTTAGCTGCCACCTGCCCTCCACCTGCTGCCAGCAGCACCGGGAGAGGCACCTTTGGTCTTCTCAAACCCATCGGGAGCAAAGCGATGCTTTAAAGGTGGCTGGGTTTTGCCCACGCAGATGCACTCACCGTCAAGCAGCCAATGCTCCGCTCGCCGCTTCTCCAGCTCCGTCATCATCACACGTGTGATGACGTGGTCGGGCACCAGAAGGCCTCTCTCAAGGTACTGCTTTGCCAAGACGCCAACTTCTGCTCAAGTTAAAAAAAAATATGAAATTAAAACTGCATGACATTTCTGCATGAGACAGTATCGCTCCCCCTCAAATTCTGCTTGCCCTCAGAGATCGCTCACCCTTTCGTTAGCACGTCGGGGAACACTGAGCTCCTTTGGAGCTGGGGAATGCGTGGTGAGGGGTAACATGAGCAGGGTAACCAGATGTCACTAAGACACTGCATGGCTGCAGCTCTGCTCAGCAGCCAGCTGCCAGGCTCCCCTCCTGCTCTGCACATTGTATATAATAACGTACCTTGCTACATGCCCAATGTTACAGCTGCAGTTACTGCTCCTCACAGGAGCCTCCTATAAAGTTATGGGGACATATGATGCTTTTGGGTAATGCTTGTAACCTGACTGAGACAAACCAAGTTTGCCTCCTCCTGCTTCCACGTACATCGTGAGACACTGCACCATCTTTAATAAATGATCTGAAGGGATGCACATCCCCAGTGTCACATGTAAAACGCGACAGTAAACAGGCATCATCAGAAAGCTCGTCTGAAAACCCACGCCTCTGAGCATCTGTTACTGCTGCTGAAAGGAGAACGTGGCTTTCCAGCCACAGGCTTTTAAGACTTCTGAGCCTCAAATCGGGATACATTCAGGTAAGAAAATCTGTGTGTATCCCCTTCCCAGAGCACCTAACAGCATTTGTCACCAAAATGGGTTCTGCAGCCCATTTTTGCAAGTTTTCTACTTGGACGGTACCTTTTAGCCTTCCCAGAGCACAAGACCTCTATCTGAAGCACCAAAGGCCACACTGCACTTCAGGGCAGGCTTTGAGACTGTGCACGGGTGGCTGGGCATGGAGGGAGGTGCAGCAGGACGAAGTGCCCCCCAGAATCCTTCCATCAGTGGGACTGTCCTTAGCTGATCTCCCCCTCCAGGAGGGACCCGCCACCCCCTTCTGCCTGAGCCTGACAACATACAGTCTCAATACCCTTCACTGGTGGTTTTTGGAACGAAGCAGCTGAAAGATGCAAGCTGGCTGAAGGAGAAGGGACTCTCCAGGCTATGGTTTGCCAGATTGCAGCAAGATGTTGAAGCTGGTCAGGCACCTGCATCAGAGGACAGGCTGAATTTCAGGCATGCAGAAGGGTTTGATGCAAGATTCACAGCTCCCAGAGGGAGCCCGTCTCGCCTAGAGGACGGAGCCTGGAGCAGCCTGTGCAGCACAGCTCTGGGTGTGTGAGGCTGCAGGGAACCTCCCCAAAACAACATGCGTGGGTGAAGCAGGGCACGTAGAGGCTGCCCTTTTGGCAACCCGCCCACAAAGCGCTGAGTCACCAGGCTGCAGGAATGAGTCAGCAGGGGCACGATGGTGGTCCCCTCCCTCCGCTCCACAAACGTTCTGCAACCAACGCTGCTGAGCGGCTCGTAGCCTCAGTGCATCCCCAGGGCTGCAGAAAATACCTTGTTCAATGACAAGCTCTTTGTCACTGCCCATATGTCACCCTCCTGCTCGGGAAAGCAGATGAGGATGAAAAGAATACATTATGTCTTACGCGACCAGCACAGAGACCTGCTAGGGCATAAATATTATTGCATCCACCTACATTTTTTAACATTTATTCATGTGGCCTGCACATTGCCAGAAGGCTTGCAGGGTTGTGGCTGGTTGAGGGAGCAGAGCCCAGGCTGTAGCTGCAGGTCCTACTCCTGTCCCAAGGAACCCACAGGACCAGCTGCTGACTACAAACACCCCAACCTACAGCTGGGAAGTCTGTAAATGCATCTCATGTCCACCCAAGGCCATAGCTGTGCACCAAAGGGCTGTAGTTTTTCCGTGGCTACAATATAAGCAGACAGCTTTCTGCTGCTCCTGGTGCAGGGAATGCTCCAGCATGCAGGGGGACACATCAGCAAGGGGGCAATGCACCATCATGGGAATGCATGCACTGACACGGGGGGCAACACACCAGCATAGGGTGGCAATGCTTTCAGACTGCTACTGGAGCCCCCCAGCCTCTCCATCCCTGCTCAGCCCCCTCCCCAGCTCTCAAGGCATCACTCATACTGCAGAATGGGCAGATAGTTGCTATGAAGGATGCATGGAGCTACCCAGTGTTTGGCCCCCAGCATCTGGGATGTGCTGGATCACATCACCTCTGCAGCACAACCCTGCTGGGTTGCTTTTTATCTCCAATTTTCTCAATCTATCCTGTGCATTTCTGTGGTGAAACTACCCCAGCCCTGAGCCAAGAGGCAGCAGGGTTTGGGCATGCCCACGCATGGATATCCCTGCAGATCCCAATCCTGCTGTGTGATGATCTGGGGTTCATCCTTCCCAAACAAGGGCCAAAATCCACACTGCTATCGCTTAATCCTGTTAAGCTAATGACCGCGGGTTTAACAAAGGACTTCAGCCCCTGCTGTAACCCCAGTTCATCTGCTCCTCCCAACTCTTATCAGAGCGACTTGGCAGGTCCCAGCCTTGTGACACCTCCTGCAAAGGCAGCAGCACCAGCTGGGGGTTGGAGAGGCTGCAGGGGCTCAAGGAGAGGCTGTTCCCAAGCACAAGGTGCAGGAATTTGGCATGGAGCACGAGAGCTTTGCTGGCCAGCAGCTCCTGGCCAGACAGTACAAAATAACCTTGGACTTTTGTTCCCTTGGGGCCACCTTTTGCATGTTTTCTTACAGAGGCTCCAGCAGAGCAATCTGGACTTAACTGAAGGAGAAGCTCCAAGTGGTTAATGCAGCACTGACCACAGTTATCTGTGCACCAAGCTATAACAACCCTGGCTGGCCAAGGCCAGATATTTCCTCTAATTTTCAGAGCCCCAGTGCTTCTCCCCAGCCCAGGGCTCTCACCCCATCCCTGCAGGCAGGACCCGGCTTTGGGGAGCTGAAGCCTGGCACAGCCACACATCTGGGGACATCCACAAGCAGATGGCCCCTGGAACCACTGCTGCATCCCGAGCAGCACAGTGAGCAGGCGAGGGGCAGGCCCAGGCATTGCCTGGAGCACACAGCTTTACTGCAAATTAACTGGGTCCTGCTGTGACCCCAGGATGCTGCACAGACCAGAAATAAAGCCCTGGGTACTGAGGCTTGAACCGGATGAATAAAACAGTCACCATCCTCTGTCACGCCTTGCCTAGCACCAAAAGCACTGTTTCTTCACCAAGATCCACAAAAAGCACTTCTGTACAACAGGGCAGCCACTAAGCAAGACACTGATTAACCGGCTTCCTATGAACCGTGTCCTGCAGCAGCAAGCACAAAAACTACCTATGATCCTTGCTCCCCCCCAGCAGTCCTTTAGGTGCTGTAATGTGGCTCCTCTGCCCTGAAGTGCAATGTCAGTGGCACAGATGATGAACCCAGGGAGAGAACTTACTTCCATTTAGCTTCCTCCGGAGCTGGCACATGGCAGCTTGCTCATGTAACAGCTTGTCCAAAGCAAACAGCGGAAAAAAAGCAAATAGCTGCACCTTACTGAGAGCTGTGACCAGAGGCTATGTCAGAGATGGCACCTGAAAGAACAATCAGCTGTGCCAAATTGAGGCTGGTTTACTTCTGAGCAGTTTTATCCACGCTTCTCAGAGTTGTCTCCTTTGGGAACCCAAGTTTACTTTGTAAGACTTTGGCTAACCCAGCTCACAGCTCCCTCCTCCTGCAGCATCCCCAGAGCTCTCCTACAGCAAGAGCTGCAAACGAAACCCAGGGAAGCCTGTGGGTGCACACAGCTCAGCACTGCACACCTGATGCCCACAGGAGCATTCCCCGCCCACGGCCATACTTCCACACCTTGCAAATCCACCTGGTTTGCCCTCAGGTGTTTTGCAGCTCAGCCAAAAGTTAGCTGGACTTTCTGAATTTTCAGCCTCTTTCCAAAGGAAATATTTTCGTGCTTTTTATTTATAGAAAGAAATCTGGGTCTTTTTAACTGCGTGACCAGAGGCAGGGTGGTGAGCAACGCCCCGCGGCGCACACAGCTCCCAGCATTCACCCTCCCTTCTTGTCACACCTCTAAAAAGGGAAAGTGCGCCTATTTCACCCCCTCCTGTTTTGCATGGATGCCACTCCACGGCTCTTCTGAGTCAGCTTCCTTCTGGGCAGGTCCCTCGCGCAGCAGCAGGGCACAGGAGCTGCTGCAAGCTGGTATTGCCCAACCACAGCCACCCCACCAGCTGCTGGCCCCTGAAGTTTGTGGGATCTGATAGTGTGGGCACAGCAAATGCTATCAGCTCTCCAAAAGGCCTAGGATGTGAAATACAGGATGGGCTGAGGCTTGCTGTCCCCCCAAACTCCTTGATTGTGGAAATAGCTTAATGAGTGGGGGCACACACAGGCACCCTGCAGCATCTCCCCAGCCCTCCTGGGGTGGATGACACAGCTGCAGCACCCCGCTTCCCAATGGGATCCCCATGAATGTGTGCATCCCTTGCACAACTTCAAGCATCTGCCCTCAGTCACACTGCAATGTTCCTATACCACGGCTTGGGTTGGAAGGCAACTTAAAGATCATACAGATCCGATCCCAAATCTTGCTCTTGCCAAATCCAATGAACTCAATACTTTCACGTGGGTTATTCCAGGGGTTGGACTCGATGATCCTCACGGGTCCCTTCCAACTCGGGATATGTTAGGATTCTATTTACACCGGTGTCCCCCCCAGCTGCGCCCAGGGCTGGGATAGAACCCTCCCCATCGTATCAGTCACCCCATAAACTCAAGATGCAGAAGGGAGATGATAAATGAAACCCAGCGATGCCACCACCTGCAATCCAGAGACGGCCCCAGCTCGGCGACGGGGCGCGGGGACACCGCAGCTCAGCGGGACGGACAAAACCCAGAGGATCCCCCTGCCCTCTCCCTCCCCGTCGGTGCGCACCAACCCCAAAGCACTCACCGCCGCCGCCGCGGAGGCTCTCCCGCAGGAATTGGCCGCTGGAGAGGTGCTGGAGCCCGAAGCTGCGGGCGATCCTCTCGCACACCGTCCCCTTCCCCGAGCCGGGGGGGCCCAACACCACCGCCCGCAGCGCTTTAGAGGCCATGGCCGCCTACCGGAGCCGGGCGGGGGGTCCCTGCGGGGCAGCACGGCGCGTTACGCGGCAGCAGCGCGGAGCCCCGGAGCGGGGGGAGCCCGCAGCTGTGGGAGGAGGACCCGCCGCGACGGGGGGCAGCGCCCCGACGGCACCCGCATCCCCCTCAGAGCGGGGCGCGGAGGGGCTGCCGGCCGCGCCGTGCCGCTCCCCCCTCCCCGCACACGGTACACATCAGCACGGGGGGG